>JAJIYU010002402.1:0-30431 GCA_030144865.1 Tinospora cordifolia
GCTAACACCTATGTATAGGGACAACAAGGCACCTATCATAGTAACCCATGAGTCACCTGAATAGCCACATGGCAAGCCATTTTGCCATGCAAGAGTGCTCCAACATGCAATAAAAACATGATTTTTGAACAAATTTTCTATTGCAACAAGTCATTTTCAACCACTCATAACGTTTTCGTCCTAGCTTTGATTTGTATGATCTTATAGCCATTGGAAAACCCTCATTACACTCTTTAAGACAGTCCTTACTTCGGTCCAAACCCCCAGCTATTTGAGATAGAAGTAACCAGGAAAAAGGGTTGTCCAACATAGTTAAACAATAGTAGTAAAGGGGGAGTGTTGATCCAAAGTTTATAGGGGTGGTTCTTAACCCATTTGAGGTCAGTTTTGAGATCAAACTACTCATTTCAATCCTTGTTATATGTACTTTAAGTTCCATGTGTTGAAAAACCAAAACTGAACTCTTGAACATGGTTTGTAGGGTGTCAAAGTTGGTTGTTTGCTAATTGTGACAACAAAAGTGTTATTAAAACCAAATTTGGGGTAATGGTTGAGGCTATTAGGAATGTCCATTTGGGCTGAAACTTGGGATGATAAATCCTCACATTTGAGGCTACAAGAAGGTATAAACCGTACCATAAGCCTCTATATGCATGATTTTCTATACATGCAAAGTTGCCTTAGAACATGAATATTCTAGTACTTAGAAAATTTTAGAGTTTTGCTAATACTTGTCAAGTGTTTAAGGGTATGTTTGGATATGATTTTAGCCTCAAATTGATCGTTGTTTTGAATGGGTCTTATTTAGTAAATGTTATGTGATCTAAGCCCTTACAAAATGTGTAAGAAAGAGCCTTGGATTAATGATTTAATGGGGTAATTAGACACTTGGAAATCATAAAAGCCATGAACATTAGAAGAATCTATTACATAGCAGGGACTTTAGGGGATCAATTGATTGACCAAAACTCGATATCTTGAGCTGAAATTTGGTGGAGACATTACTGATTATAATGAGTATACCAAGTCTTGCCCAAAACAGACATGGTTAAGTAGGTCAATTGATAAACAATGTGACTGCCTATTACATGAAATTTGAGATTTCACAGTTATTGATATTCCTCTTGAAAACCATATCAAATGAGGCCCAAAAATTTCAAATCTAAAATTCTAGTGAATGTTTAAGAAGTATAGACCAAATCTAAAAATTTTCACGCAAATCTGACGGACAGATTAATTGTAGAAAAATCCAAAAATTCGTTGCGCAGATAGAACATAAAGTTGAAAAATTGACCAAGTGTGGAAAAATTGGGGATCTTGACCAAATTGACCTATTTTGACCTAATTTGACCCAAATTGACCAGTGTTAACTAGTTATGACTAAGTTGACCAATTTTGATCAAGTTTGACTAATTGACAAAGTTTGACCAGTTGATCAAGTTTGACCAAATTAGATAGAGTCGCATTTGGGTTGACTGAAACTAGTTAGAGATAGTGGAATTGAAATTAAGCCATGTTTCACAAAGAAACTAAAATTGAGTTCAAATGATGCAAATTTAAGTGTATATTGCAGGGCTGAGCCTAGTGTCGACGGGACATCAGTACACGAGACCCGAGGTGAGTAGTTTACTTCATGTATTACTTTAACTTGTATTCCCTGCATAAAATGTGTGTGAAATGACTTTGGTTAAATGGTTTCATGTGATTGAGATACATCAAATTGGTTTTGAAATATATACATGTACATCAATAATGAGACCGTAAGCTCGAAGTTTGAGCGCAGGGTCAGAGTACACAATGTGATTGAGATTTAGACTCGAGGTTCAAGCGTCGGGATAAGGCATATGATCAATGTGCCTAGCCTCAGAACCGCTTGAGTGACGACACTTGAGGACCGAGCATGAGTATTCAATGAATATGCTGGGCTCATGACCAGTTTGAGTGGCCGGTACGCTTGACTCATAACCTGCTCGAGTGATGACCATAAGGTTAGATTTGATGTTTTGAATCCTTAACCCAGATGCAGTTCTCAACTAGTATGGATTCAAACTGTTCTTCTTTGACTTCTGCATTGTTTATAATTGTTTTATTACATGTCATGTTATTAAACATTGTTTCACCATTATTGTTCATGCAGACATGCATTGTTTTCGGAATGCTAGTTATAGGCAATATGCTAGTTTTATTACTCATAAGCCACGTTGCAATTTTAGGCTCACTATTCTACTAACATTTCAAGTTCTTTGTGGTTGAGAAAGGGAAAGGTGTGGTGATAGCCTAGTCCTTTGGCAATTCCTTTCCTTTTCTTGGTCTTTTGTTATAGGTTGGTCATTTTGGTATATGTAAATAATGGTCAACTATGTATTTTTTAAACGAGGCAGTCTATAATATAAATCAAAACTCTCTATAATGGTTGCTTACTTTCATACTTTAAATCATGAAATTATTTTGATATCACTTGTTGTTGAAATTGGAGAGACTTAATAGTGATTGGACGAACTTAACATAGTGAGTGAGTTCATTGGGTCACTGCGTCAGTCGGGCTGCCCTTTGGCCTGAGGAAGGGGCCCTGACACATAGGCTAAACATTGAGCTCTTTCTTAAATTATTTGAGTAAACACCCGCAAACATCATGTTATGAGTTGATAAAAGAGACACATGTGACTATCCTATTAATGCACTAATTGAAAACATAAGATATATAAATGGTCAACATGGTATATGATTGTGCCTACATATGTCACCTTGTATTTGTTCTAGATATATATAAAAGTATATGTTCTAGATATATGTAAAGATATAATTTCAATCATAATTGGTAATGGTCTAATAATAAGTTTTTTCTGATAACATGCAACACATAAAAATTTATTAGAGTTAAGAATTTTTTAGATCTTAAGTAGATGCCCCTATAAATTTTCAATGGATTTTTTACATCATTATAAAATTGAGATATCCTAACTAATCATATCAAATATTAAAATATTTACATTAGTAAATTTTTAATTTATTGTAGTATTTATCTCAATTATTGTAATACTCATACAACATAAACTAGAAGAAAAAAAATATGACTTTTCAATACATAATTCTTACACGATACCATATTTGTAATATGAATGTATGCAATATTTCTTTCATATTGTCTGCTTATAATGTCCATAGTGTATAATATATTTAAAGCCTTCAAGAAGTTTTATACTATTAAATATTATGTTAACATTAACTTCTTGTGTAAGAAAAATCAGAAAAGCAAAATATCTTTTATTTGTAAGTATGTTATGCGTTGAATCACTATCTATAAAACAAATGTCTACATCTTTGATATTGATTTCGACTAAGTTTTTATAGTAAACATCTTTTGTTCCTTATTTAAATAAGTAAGAAGTATATATGTGTGAGTGTGTGTGTGTGCGTGAAATTAAACATACAAAATCAAAACATAAAAGCAATTGTATAAAATAAACACATAAAAAATTAGCACACTTAACCGAAAAATTCTTACAACAATTAATTATTTGAGTTTTATATCCAATCAATCATATCTTTCTTTTGAGTTTTGAAGAAATTTCTTATATCTAAATATATCATATGTAGAAGACTTTAGTTAATTTCATCATTTTAGAAAACAAAACTTGTCTCCATATTTTTTTTCACTTTTTCTTTTAATGACGATTTATAAAGGTTAATAAGATGTTTCGACGTACTACAAGTACATAACTATCCTTTCATTTCAAATCTATAACATATTTTTTTTTTTGAGCTTTTTAAAACCTTATGTTGTCTACCTTTTCTTTTTTTTTTTTTTCTTTCTTTCCATTACTTTTCCACTTTCGATAGTTGTTATTGTTTTTATGATGAAAAAAGTTTCTATAACTACTATAATATGTATTTCCATCTCTATTACGTTCACAACCATTATTACAACTTGTTTTTCACCTAATACTATTTGATGCTACTATGTTTGCTTTTGAAAATAAAATAGAACTAATTAGACAAGCTTCATATTTTTAAGTAATAACTCATTATTTTGTTCAATAATAAGAAAATATTAAATTGGTTTTGAATATTTGTTAAAGTCATTCTCTCAATATTATTGTTGTAAGAGCATATTTATAGCAAGAAAGATAAATAATATTTTTTCTAACATATGATAAATCAATAATATTTTTTTTATATGCAATAATAATCGAAAACTAATTTAAATACTATAGAGTGATATTCTTTCACAATTTTAAAATCTTATAACAGCTGATGCATTTAGTCATAATGAATTTTGGAAGGATTATTGTTTTCTTTTTTTTGCTATTAATGTCATTCTTTTATATAGTTTAATAATTCAAGTGAATGTTTTATTCGAAGATATTCAATTTTCAATTCTTCATGGAGATGATACTGAAAAAAAAAAAGATAGGAAGATCATTTCCTTAACACAATTTTGCAAGAACTTATTATTTTCCTTTTTAATAGTATATTCAAGGCCCATTGCATTAAGATAAATTTTAACATCAAAAAATTCATGATAAATATTTTTTGTCTAAAATATCAAATATCACAAATTTTAACTTTGTATGATATGTTCTTATTACAAGATATATAAAATATATCAAAATATAACTATCAAATAATATATTAAAGAAATTCTTAATTTTTATTTCATTTTTATACAAAACAAATAATATTCGATTAGATATGTGTTTACATCTTAATTCTTTTAATTAAAATATATTATTTGTATGAATTGATAGGAAAATTTCCAAAAAAGGGTAATGAGACAAATTCTTCTTAGAATAATTAGGCTTTTAGGACGAGATCACCTATCTTCTTTTAGTGTTTAGTTTTACTCCAGATAAATGTTATCTACTATTAACACAAATTTATAATAATATGTGTATTACAAAAATTAAAAATACAATATGATTAATCAATAATAGTATCAAATAAATTATTTATTTGTTATATTTTGACTTTTAATTTTTAATGTAATAGATTGCATAAGATGTAATTATAGAATCTATTTTCTCAGTTAGTGACATTATATATAATTCACAATGAATAATATTACATAAAAATGATTATGCGTATGTGAAAAAGCTGTATGCTTTGAATAATAAAATACAAATTAATCACATAACTAAAATACACCTTCAAATTTGTTTCTTTTAAGCTCTTGTTTCCTCAAAAAAAAAAAAAAAGAAATTTTTTTTTGATCTGTAAGATTTTCTAGAAAAAATGATGTCATACTAATAACATGTTATGAAATAATTGTAAAAGACAATGAAGAACTCAAGTAGAAAACAAAAACACAAAGAACAAGTTTCTTGAAATTATTATGTTATTGAAAATTCTTTTATCGAGTATTTATAGAGGTACAAAATATTTATGCTATAATTGTTTGATAATAAAATAAATAAGAATAAATTAAAAAAAATTATAATCTAGGGGTTATGAAATATAAATGATCATTCATTTGTAGTTGTAGACTATACCAACACAAAAATTATAAAATAAAAGACCCATTTAGGCTTGATGTAAACACTATATCCCCTTTAAGGCTAACCACAAATTTAAATCCCCTTTTAGGCAAGTTGTTGTCAACTGGACGCCACATCAGTGCCAGCTGGGTAGCAACTTACCTACTTCGATTTTTTATTTTTTTTTTAAGTTTAGAACATGATGCCGCCCATCGAATGGGCGGCATCATGTAAAATTTTTTCCATCAAGGTGTCGGCCATCAAATGGGCAGCACCAATTTTGGTCCCAAGTAATGCTGCCTATAGAATGGGTGATGGTAAAATTTTTAGATCCACGAATCGCAATTTCACTACCCCCTTCAATTCTAGGCTTTTATGTGAATGTTATGATTTTTGAAAATTGTTTTCGATCACCACGAGCAATTCAGGAGGGCTTTTTTGCCAAGACTAGTTCCAACGCATTTTAGTAGTCCGTCACGAACTCTCACAAGCGATGAAAAAAATTTTTAGATCTCTGGATCGCAATTTCATTATCCCACTTGAATTCTTCTATTTTATTGAAAGCTTAGCTTTTGAAAAATGTTTTCGATCACCACGAGCAATCCAAGAGGGCTTTTTTGTCGAGACCAATTCCCTCTCGTTCTAATAGTCCCACACAAACTCCCAGAAGTGATGGAAAAATTTTTTGATCCCTGGATCACAATTTCACTACCCCACTTCAATTCTTGTTTTGTATTGAAAGTTAAGTTTTTAAAAAACTATTTCGATCACCACGGGCAATCTTGGAGGGCTTTTGTGACGACCCACATTTTAGACATTGGATTGACGGATCCGACATATGTATATTCCGTGTATTTTCTTAAATTTCACTGAAAATATATGAAATTTTTTCAAATTTTCTCAATTTCAAATTATTTATTGAAGAAAATTAGAATAATGGAAAAATTAAAATTTTGAGAGGAAAACACATGAAACTATAAGAAAATGTATTTTCTTGAGAGAAACGGTTTTTAGGATTGATAATTGAATTTTTGAAATAATTATAGAATTTTTAGAATGATAAATGAAATTTTTGGGAGAAAAATATGATATTAGATGAATTATTTAATTTTTGAAAAAATAATTGGATAAATGATGAAATGATATATAATAGGAAAATTTTGGTGAGAAAAGGATGGATTGATGATTTTTATAATTTTAGAGAGAAGACAATGGTGAAATTATATATGTGTGTGTGTGTGTGTGCGCGTGTGAAAATGGGAAGTGGAAAAAAAACAAAGGAAATGGAAAAATAAAACAAAAAATGTCAATTTTGGCGCACGGGCCAACGGCCCGCGCAAGTTTGAGGCCCAACCGTGGGCCGGCCCATGTGCCCAACGAGTCCAGCCCCCTGTTCCTTGTCGTTTTGTGCGCGAATTTGATGATTTTTGGCAAATTTTTGCAGTAATTTCTAGGTTTTTTCAGCTACTAAACCTTGGGAATCCATGGTATTGCACCCTTGATTTTTGCGATCAAGCTCAACCACCTGATATACCCAATGGACATTGCCAACTGGGCGTCCAACATGAGAGCTTGGAGGCCAGGTGGGTGGCCACATGTCATCCTATGTGGCCATGCAAACTCCCGATCATGCAACAAAATTCATTCTTGAGCACAAGTCCAGGATTTCCAGCTATTGTAACCCTTGTTCACAAGCTCGAATCTCCTTCGTTTCTTGGCCAAATCCATTGAATATTAGCTTGTTTTAAAGCTCGTACTACCATCTACGAAGTCTCACAAGCAACTCGCTGAATCTTGGAACCATTTGGAGCTGAAATCCCCAAAAAGAGGTGTTGTTCATAATGTTCAAACCTAGAAAATAGAAAAGTTTGTGTTAAAGCCACCTTTAGAGCTTCGATTCCTAGGCCATATCAAGCCCATTTTGGAGGTGAGATAGTCCATCTTCTTCATTTTCATGTGTACTCTAACCTCCAATTGTTAGAGAATGAAAAATAAAGCTTTACACATGAATTTTGAGCCATTAAAGTTGGTTATTGACTCATTGTTGCAGTTGTGTGATAGAAACAATGTCGCAGCAACTATAGAGGGGCTCACACCTGAACCATTCCAGGTTCGTCCCTAAGGTAAAACCCTTTATTTTACCTCTCATTATGTGTATTCAAGTGTCAAAGTGGTAGAAATTGGATACTAGAACATTTAATACGTTTTATAAGTCACTAGTGTTGAATGTGTGATTCATTGTTGCGACAGTGCCAACAGAACCAGGCGTTGGACTAGATTGGAGGTTGTCTTTGGAGCACTTAAGGACATCCCTTGGGACTAAAACCAGACACGTTTGAAGCCCCATAATAGAAGCTACAGAGAGGTATAAAGATCTAACCATGAGCCTATGTGGATATGATTTAGCACACTTACAAATATGATATGTTAGCTGGATGTTTAACACTTAGGAAAATTCCTGAGTTTTGAATGCATGTGGCATGTTTAATGAAACGTTTGAACATGACCTTGGGCCTATATATGCTTACTGTTTGGAAGAATCCTTGATAGGAAATTGTAAAATGACCTACAGACTTTCAATATGTGCAAGGAATGACCCTTAGATTTGAGGTTTGGTGAGGTAAATAAACACATGAAGGAATGATAGAAATGTGAACCCAAAAATCACTGTAATTTGGCTGAAAATTCTGAAGGTAAATTGAATGACCAAACCTTAGTGGACTGGGCTGAAAATTGGTGGAGAATTCCTAAATATGTCTAGAAGATGAATACCAAATTTCAGAGCATTCTGATACATATAAGTAGGTCAAATTAGGTAAACAGTCACTGCCTATCACATGAAATTCGAGAACACACAGACCCTAATATCTCAAATAAAAACGCTATCAAATGGAGTCATAAAATCATGATTTAAAATTTTGGGAAAGGTTTAAGGAGTCTATAATAGATTTGCAAAATTTGGCGTAAATCCGATGTACAGATTACCCACTAAAAAATCGGGAAAATGGTTGCATAGATAGGGCCACAAGCTAAAGTTGTGCTTAAGTGACGGGAGTTGGGAATTTTGACCCATTTTGGCCCAATTGACTCAATGAGGACCCGATTGACCATTTGGGACTCTGTTGACCAGCTAGGTCAGCAACTGATAGGTTTGAATAGGGTTGACCAAGATTGACCAAGGTCAATCAAGTTGACATAGCGACTTAGGGTGAGTTGAATTAACATGGGTAGACTACCCTTGACCGAGTCAATCCATTGATTGACCTATAACGTAGAGTTAGAGTTGAGCCAAGTCTCATGCCAATATTAAGAAATTTCATCGATTTTACAAGACCAAGTACTAGCGGGATGCGACTGGTCGCAAGAGAAGCATCGGGAGCGGAGCATCCCTGTGAGTAGTGTTTTCTAACTTGTTTCTTAAAGCTTGTTATTCTTGCATTAATGAAAATGATATTACATATTGTGATGAATTTGCACCTTTTAAATGAGTTTTAAATGAAAAGTACACTGAGTGTCGAGGCTAGAGGTACAAAGTTAGGGTGACTTGTGTCGATCCCTCATATGGCCCCAATAGTGACCACCTAGCACAAAGTGCCCACTGAGGGGGTTCTGTGGGCCCACGATATGGCAACGACAATAAATTCTAATCGGGTCGTCACAATATAGCAACGACAATAAGTCTTGATTGGGTCGTTACAATATGGCAACGACAACAAGTCCTAATCGAGTCAACACGACATGCCTAACTGTCTAAAACCCGCTTGAGTGGATTTTTAGTCACCTTGGCAGCTAGTGAGAGCCTCGGTGAACGCTTTCATCATTTAACTATTTTCAAATAAAGGTGCACAACTGCATTTTGGATTTAAATTGTATTCACTGTTGCATTCACTTGCATAATGCTATTGTTCATGCATTCATGGGGCATGTGTTTTATTTGTGCAATGCTTGTTTTAAGTTATGAATTAGAATGTATTACTCACTGAACCGCCACAGACAATTAGGCTCACTATTCTAACTTTTCAGTTCCTTCTGCTATGGATAAGGGCAAGGGAATGGTCATTACATAGAGCTACACTCTCTTATCTTTTTGGTAGGTTTTCTTCATGCCATTTATTGTTTTGAGGGTTAGAGCGATGTATAGGGGTGAGGAAAGCCTTGTACATAATGGATTAAGCACTCCCATTACTACTCATGTTTTGCTACTCATGTTTTTGATGACCAATTTGATAAAATTGAAATCTTTCTAGTGCTTATGTGTTTAAGTTTCATCTGCATCCCTATGATTAATCTAATAGTGTTAGGCATTGTAACACCCCAATTTTTGGTCGGACCTCCGTTCACGTGTTGCCACACGGTGGATCGTCGCCCGATGAAAAATGAAATGCTACTAAAATTTTCTTCTGTTAAAAATCTTTTTCTTCAAAATACAATTCATAATCATTAGTTCTCAAGTTAATGTCTGGATAATTTCTCATACAAAATAGAAGAGTTAAAATAATTTTCTTGAAACATTCCCTGGATTCTTTAATACAAGTCATCAAAATGCAGCAGATAATACTTTAAAACTATTCATTCAACTCAAAATCGTTAAACAAGGAAAGCCATTGAAAAATAAAACAACCAAAGTTAAACCAATGTAAATACATTAAAATATTCCAGTAAAATACATAAAACATGACCTTCAAGTTACCTATCCCGGATGACCTCCCCGTGAGGTGTCCAATCAAAGTACGAATCTTCTGACGTAGATTACAGTACCCGAAGTCTGTGTGTACCTGAAAGATAAAAATGGGAGTGAGCTCAAAAGCTCAGTGGATCAATCCTACACATCACATGCATTATATAGACCCAATCCAAAACATTACAAATATTTTCAAACATTAGGCATTCAAACATTTATTTAGTTTTGGTCGAGGTCTAAGACTAGAAGAGGGTTGAGAGGCCTCTCGGTATTCCCTGTGATCCAATCAAATCTCAGAGGGTTCCAATAACCATCTAAAATCAATCGACACTCACATCACAGCCTAAGAGAGTGTACTTATCGCGATGTCGTACCGTCTCCCAAAGACTTCGAGCTGTCGCATACAGCTCTGGGTGGGAATACCTACGATCCTCCTTGTAGCTCGACAATCTCAAGCAGTAACATATAGGAGATGTCACCTCGATTCGCTTCAGGCTCATCAATTATACCGGTATGTGGATTCTTAATAAAACATCGTCTTATTTTAGTTTTACAACCAATCTTAAACATATCAGACATCATATAATACACTAGAGAACATAATTCAAACTATGCTTGTAAGTCAACATGATAATGCGCATGAATAACCAATGGCATTTAAATGCATATCTTTCTATTCATGCATGTTATAATTAAGTAAATCTAAGTGCAAATCGTCATATTCAATCATGGCATGAGATGATTATGCATGAGTCTAAATAAATCATCATAAGTCACACATCATCCACATAGACCAAATAATTTCAATCAATTTCCTAATAAAATTCTAATAACCTAGAACTATTCACACAAATGCTTTGAATCTTAAATCCATATAATACAAATGAGCAAGGAAGTCATGCCCACCTGATTTCGTCGATCTTTGGGACTCATTGCTTTCCTTCGAGATCCTCGATACGTTAATATACATATAAATTTGAAGTTTAACACTTAATAGAATTACCCTTAGGCTTAAATAATTTCTAGGATGATTATGGAGTGCAAACATTACTTCCAACTAATTTTTAGATTATTAAATCTTGAACTTTTAATATTAAACAGAACTATTAATATGTTGAAAAACTATTTTTCTTTCCAATCTTAATTTAAAAGATTAATTAATCTAATTTTATTAAATCAACTTATCCTCATGTTAAAAAATCGATAAATAATCTAATATTAAATTTATTTATTTTGAATTATTAAATAAATTTTCTAAATTTCTTTTGTAATTATTTTAATTAATTCCTATTTACATCTAGTTTCTAATTTCTAATTCCGTTTTGCTTTCGTATCAAGAATCATTAAAATAAATTTCCTACTATCTAGAAATTTAAAATCTAGATATATGTACCTCACGTTGTTTTCTTCGCGCGAGCGACGTCCCACAACGAAGTCCCTTTGTTCCAGGTTGTCTTTTGCGTAGATCACACTAGTTGAAATTTCCTTCCTCGCACCTCAAAACTAGCAACTCATTTTCTTCGTTCAAACCACACAACTCAAAACCCCAAACTAATTTGTCTAAATCCTCCAATTGTGACTAAAAATCTAACAACATCCACGCATTCATCAACTCAATTTCACATTTTGAAATTTCAAATATGCTCTTCATTCTTCAGCTGGCAGTAGCACCTATCTTCCTGGTTTCATGTTCGAACACCCCCCAAAACCAGCAGCTGCAATTTTCCTCCTTCCATGGTCCAGCGTCCAACAACACTTCACGGTCCAACATCGCAGCAACCAGTCTTGTCAGCCTCTTCATTCATGTTCCTCTTCTTCACACGATTAGAACGCAGCAGTAGCAACAACACCTGCGTCTTCATCTCCCTTGAGTATCACATCCAAAACGACATCTGCAACTCTTCTCTTCGATTATCCGAACGCTCGAAGCCAGAATCAGACTTTTGGATTCTTTGTTTCAACGATTCATAAACCAAGCTTCCTCCCAAAATCCAATCTTCAACCTTCACGGACCAGCAAGATCCCATTTTTTTCTCAATTCCATGGACGCATCAGCTAAGCTATAGCCTGTCTTCTTCTTCACAGCGTGAACGCAGCAGCATAGGTTGCTGGTTCGTTCTTCTTTGTGCGACAAAACACCTCTGAATGCGGCTGCAGTTTCGTGTTCTTCTCCCCTGTTGTCCGTTCAGCTAATTCCATCCACGAATCCAGAAATCATGGCTCGTCATCTCCAATTTAAATCAACGCATACACTTGGAAATCGGACAGCAGCAACCTTCTTTGCATTTCTTCTTCTCCACCTTGCAACGGTAGCTCGGATGCACCTTCTTCACGGTTTGCAGCAACCAGCTGCACCAACATCACCAACATCACCACCCTCTGTTTTCCCTTCCTCGGTTGTCTTCTCCTTCTTGCTTGCTGGTGCAACCACCAACCAGAGCTTTTTCCTGGTTCTTACTCGTCGTCCAAAACAGAGCACCACGCCCCACACATTTCTGGTTCTTCATCTTCAACGTAGCAGTAGCAGCAACACGACAGCAACAGAGCATCTTGCTCTGCTTTCGGTTCCTTCACCTTATCATGCCCGACTCCCGTCCAGCTACCATCTTCTTCATTTTCATTCAGTGGTAGTAGCAGCAGCAGCTGCAACACACATGGTCCTGCAACGGTGGCTCGTAGCCACAGCAGTATGCAGCGATGAGAACGGCACCAGCAGCCGTTCCTCCACTTCATTGTCTAGCAGCAACAACAGAGCAACTACGCTCAGCTTCCCCTCCGTTCTGCTCCTTCTACTCAGCTCATTTTGGTTCCTCTACCAACTTCCAAACGTCCCGAGGAAGCCAAATGCTCTTGCCAATTAAACCAGAACTCTCTGGGTTTTCTTTTTTTTTTTTTCATCCGAAATTCAAAAATCATTTTAATTTCCTTAAAGTTTCCATTTGTTAGTTGTTTTGTTTGTTTTAAAATAAAAACTTAATATAAACCATTCTTTTGTTTATTAATCATAAACCCATGTTTATTTGTTTAAACTTTATTATAAACATCAATATGAGATAATAATAGTATCTATACTTAATCATTTAATCATTTTAAGTTGATTAAAACTTTATTATAAATTTATTAATTTATATATTTTAACCCCGTTGCTTGATTTCATTACTATGTGTTTATTGTTATTACACTTATTATTATTACTATTATTATTATTATTATTATTATTATTATTATTATTATTATTATTATTATTATTATTATTATTATCATTTTTCATTTTTTTACACACTCGCAACGTGGCGTGATCATAAAGTTATGCGGTGTTACAGGCGTGGTATTGAGGAATGAGGCTTAACAGTATCTTGGCAAGCTCGGCCTGCAGGCGGGTTTGTCGGAGCCCTGTGCCAATCAATTCATCCTTCGCCCTAGGATAAATTGTTATTAACCTAAGGGAATCTCAAAGTAATCGCAGAAGTACAAAAAAACTCATAGAAATGACTTAGAGTAGCATAGTAGAAGTAGGGACAAAACTTTCTAACTCCTGATTGACAGGAAGAGAAACCAAGTGAGAGTGGTCATATCATGAGGGAAATCAAACTGTCATAAGGTGTTAGTGAGTTTTAAGACTAAGTCTTTGAACCTTGCGGGTTAGGCTATTCCCTAGAGATAGTCGCCTTAACGTGTGATTACCTCTTGTCATAAGTATCTGAAGTTGTGGTCTGCTAATTTTGGAATTAATAAATGTTAAACGTTTTATGCAGACCATAATGCCTCCTCAACGTGGGAGACCACGCAAGACTTCAGAGCCGGTACTGCCACCACCACCTCTAGTTCAGCTCAAGCAAGATGTTATACAGAGGCTCGAGGCCTTGATCAGGGCGTCTAATGAGGCTATCACGCCTAGGTAGCCTTATTGTGTAACACCCCAACCCCCATATCTTTAAGCAATGTACATGACCACCATTCTCTTGATAGTGGACTTAACAAAATGGCGGGTCGGGCCGGTGTTACTTTACAAGTGACACTTACTTGTTCTTTTCTTTTCAATATCTCGTGCCTTTCTATAAAATTTAAGAATACAAAATTTTCACTTTAATAAAATCAAGACAAATTAAAAGAGATAAAGAAATTTATACTATTTCATTCATAATAGAAAGAATATTTGAAAGTACTAAACTTCTCAAAAAGAACTAATTGTTACAGTGGAAGACTTCAAAATACTTTTCAATGGAAAAACATAAAAACTTTGGGCAACATGCCCTTAAAAATTCTAAAAAATATAATAATAATAAGGTAGAAACTATCTAAGAATTATCCATATTCAACTGCTCCATGGTTTTCATGTTCTTGAAAAATAAGAAAGGAAGGAGTGAGCACATAGCCCAGTAGATCTTTTTCGAACAACCATCTTTCATATTCAAACTCATAACACAATCATAATTCAAACACTTGCAATCATTAGGTGTTTCAAACAACAATTTGTTCAAGTCGAGTCTTAGACCAAAAGGGCCTTTAATCCCTTGATGCTCTTAACTAAGTAAACAGGGCCCACTTGGCATCAACCCGTTAGTGGCACGTGTCGGCATCAACTTGTTACACATGGTGACCCATCAGGTAATGTGGTACATGACCCTCAAGTACTTAGGTCTGAAAACCATATGACCTAATTCATATGAAAAGAACATCCATAGTGTCACCTTGACCACTACGATGGTACGTGGTTATTATCACCATTGTCTTAGATTAATTATCATATTATTATCTCATAAAATAAACTTCAGAATATGAAATCAAACCAAAATTCAAAATATACACAGTCAGTTCATGAAACACTCATAAAACATGCATCATACTTCAATTTAAAAGCCTAAGCATGATACTAACATGACATGGATGATATGATTGCTTAAACATGAATCAAAACTAAAAAAAACTGAAATAAACTTTCAAAATTCTGAAACTGAAATTGAAAATCTTTGATTTTAGCGAGAAACACACAAACAATGAGTATGCCACAAATTTAAATAAAAACATAAGGGTGTTCTAGAAATCACTTCCACTTTGTGACGCTTTCTCCAAAAATTTTGACAGCAATTCCCCCCACGTACTAGTGCCAATGAAGATTGCCCAACTTAATTCTCCAATTCAAGAGAAGAATTTCTCACACACAAGTAAGAGGAAGGAAAGATGGTAAGAGGTGCCAAGAAGAAGGTTTAGAAAAAATAAGAGGCAATTTCAACTCTTATTTTTGGAATGAGGGAATCGAGAGCCTAGGGGGGTTTATATAGGTTTTCAAAGGAAGAAAAATAGAAAATTTTGAGTTTTTCTTGGAGTAAAACATCCTAATTCTCTTTAATTTTGTACTTTCTAATTTTGAGAATAAAACGAGTATTTTTCGAAATTTAGAAATAAATTTTTGGATTTTAGAAACTTTTTTTCAAATTTTTTATAATTTTTTTCGTAATTGTCATTTTTAATTTCAAATCCTTTGATCTTGGCTGTCGGATTTCCTCGAACGCATCAACGGTTCGCGATCAACCAAAAACAACGTCTTAGATCCGGACCGTTGGATCTTCCTCGAACGCATCACAGTTCACGATCACCTAACGCGATTTTGATCTAGACGCTTGGATTGTCCTCAAGTGCAGCACACAGATCTCGTTCGCGATCAATGAAATAGATCCTGGCCGCACAATCAACCTCGAGCATAGTGTTTGGTTTCGCAATTTCATTTTTGTGCCTACGTTGTGCACCATTGGATTTGATGGATCGATCGTGGCCGTTTGATCTTGATGATTCAATGCATCAGGGCGTTGGTGCGGATCTGATTGTGGCCATTGGATCGTGAGATCTGATTTAGATCTATTGTTTGCAGCCGTTGGATGTGTTTTAAGTTTATTTTTTTTAATTTTTCAACAGAATGTCTTATTTTATTTTTGGATTTTTGCCAAATCTTGATCCCAATTGACTTTCTAATCTTGTTTTCATAAAAAATTGCGCGTATCCTTGTATTTTTGGCTATGATATCCCATGTTATGCATTATATTCATATATTTTCTTCCAAAAATCCATTAAATTGATTTTATTCCTTATTTGGCTAAACTGGGACTTATCAAATTTTTCATCTGTCAATTCCGTATAATTTTTCTAAGTAAAAATTCAAATTTCATATGAACTTTTCGAGATGTTACATATTGAGTGAGAAGCTTGACAGGATCGAGGCCGAGAGACAGAGGGCTGAGCTGGCAGCACTTCCTGCACCAATTATACCCGATATTCGAGAGGAGGAGAGGGCTGCAGTCCAGGTAGAGGCAGCCCCGGTGGGACAGGGTGATGATTCCACTCATGACCGCCTCCTGAAGAGATTCTAGGACCTGAAGCCCAAGGAATTCCATGGGGTTTAAGTTTGAATGCAGCTGAGAAATGGCTTCTCAATATTGAGAAGAATGCTAAGACGTTGAAGCTATCTGAGGAGAATCAAGTGTTATTCACAACACACATGCTTGAGGATGAGGCCACAATATGTTGGAGTGCTACCCTGACTATAAAAGAACAGATTTCCACATAGGCCCGTTTCTGGGAGTTATTTTTGAGTGCCTACGTCCCTACAGCAGAATGAGAGCATAAGAAGGTGGAGTTTCTAACCTTACAGAAGGGGGACATATCAGTTAGGAGTATACCCACAGATTTTTTCGGCTGGAGGCATATGCGCCCGAGTTAGTGGGCAACCCGAGGGAGAGGGTAGGATTGTTCCGTCATGGGTTGAGGCCCAGCATCAGGCAGGTGACATTGCCATACAGCGAGGCTACTTTGGAGATTATACAAAGGCACGCACTACAATTTGAGGCAGACGGTAGCGATCAACGTCCAATTACTCAAGTAGTACAGAGTGCCGCCTTGCAGACGCAGCCACAGCCACAGCCACAGTCGCAGACACAGGGAGGCTATCACGGTGGCTCCCGATTAGGCAGGTTTAATAGGAAGACAAAGTACTAAGAGGGACAATCTGGAGGGGTACAGGCACTGCCCACTACTGCAATCACACTCGCAGCCACCTCAGTGCAGGCATACTAGACGATGGGGCAGCCACCATCTTAGCAGGGGGGTCAAGGTGGAGGTAGAGGTAGAGATTTAGGGCTCAGAGGCTAGGGCCGAGGCCAAACCAAGCAAAGGCGTCTGATTACATGTTTCCAGTGTGGTTAGCCAGGCCACAAACGATTTCAATGCCCTATGCCTCTCCCAGCGTCCAGTGTACCCACCACCATTACTTAATAGACAACACAGGCCATCACTTACCCAGATTTTGAGGCGACAAAGGCTTTAGTAGAGGGTAACATGTTCCTACTTGATACATCTATCTATGTGTTGATTGATTATGGATCTACAATGTCTTTTATTTCTACGCATATCGTAGATAGATTGGGACTTATACCTATTAGAGCTTCCACATGGTTTATGTTGAGCACGGCAGCAACGAAATGCATCTACCCCAACCTGATTTGTGAGGGCTGCATGTTGAGGTTTGATGACTTCGAGACTCTAGTAGACCTTAGAGTACTAGAGTTCTTGGAGTTCGATGCTATACGTGGGATGGACTAGCTGGCAGCTTATCATACCTATGTCGACTGCTTCGCTAAGAGAGTAGTATTTTAAATTCTAGGACAGCCTGTTATCACCTTCCAAGGTAGTGCTTTCGATAGACCAAGTACCCTGGGTACGATAGCGCCACAGTCTAAGATATATACACTGGCTAGTATGATCATCACTGGTGAGGGTCCTTCACAATAGAGCTTAGATGAGAATCCTGTTGTTATAGACTTTCCTGACGTGTTTCCCGACTTGCCCGGCTTACCTCCCAAACGGGAGATTGACTTTATCACTAAGATTATCCTGGGGACACAGCCCATTTCGATCCCTCCTTATCGAATGGCGCCCAAGGAATTGCAGGAATTGAAGGTCCAACTTGAGGAGTTGATGAGTAAGGGTTTTATTACCCCTAGTGTGTCACCTTGAGGCACTCTAGTATTATTTGTTAAGAAGAAGGATGAGAGCCTCCGTTTAGACATCGACTATAGACAGTTAAACAAGGTGACAATAAAGAACAAGTACCATCTCCCACACATTGATGACTTGTTTGACCAGCAGCGAGGTGCCACCATGTTTTCAAATATCGATCTGAGATCTGGGTACCATCAGCTGAGAGTTAGGGAAAAGGATGTACCGAAGACGGCCTTTCGAACTCGCTATGGGCACTACTAGTTCTTAGTCATGTCGTTTGGCATGACAAACGCTCCATCGATGTTTATGGACTTGATGCAGAGTTCATCCCTATCTCAACTCATTCATCATCATCTTTATCAATAACATCCTTATTTATTCAAAGACTAGGGAGGAACACGCTGAGCATTTGAAGATGGCACTGCAGATTCTCTGAGACCACCGGTTGTATGCTAAGTTTAGCAAGTGCGAGTTCTGGTTGACAAAAGTCTGATTTTTAGGCCATGTAGTTGGAGCCAGGGGCATTTCAGTTGATCCAGCTAAGGTCGAGGCTATTATTGGTTGGCTGAGACTTATCATAGTAACAAAGATCCATAGCTTTTTGGGTTTGGCAGGCTACTACCGCAGATTTGTGCCAAACTTCTCGAGGATCATTGCTCCAATGACGAAGCTTACCTAGAAGGACGTGCCATTTGTGTGGACAGATAAGTGTAAGGAAGTTTTTCTTGAGGCGTCATTTGACATTTACCCCAGTTCTTATGCTACCCGAACCAGGCCGTGAATTGACGATCTATATAGATGCATGTGGGATAGGCCTTGGGTGTGTGTTGATGTAGGGTGATGGAGTTGTCACTTTTGCCTCGCGACAACTGAAGGTTCATGAGAGGAACTACCCTGTGCATGTTCTAGAGCTGACAGCAATAGTATTTGTGCTCAAGTTTTGGCGACACTATCTGTATGGTGAGCGTTTTACTCTTTATTCTGATTATAAGAGCCTCAAGACCTATTTTTACAGAAAGACCTTAATATGAGGCAGAGGAGATAAATGGAGCTGCTTAAGGATTATAACTTCACCATTGAATACCATCCTGGGAAAGCCAATGTAGTGGCTAATGCGCTTAGCAAAATATGGGTCGAGACTGCTTGTGTGGCTAGACATATGTCTCAGGAGTGGAGGATGATTGATTATGTAATAGTGATGAGTATCCACGAGACTTTGATCGAGACCATAGTCAGTGCACAGATGAAAGCCTAACTAGTTTTGCTTGCTAAGATTATGGAGGTACAACCTCATGATGTTGACTTTATGATGTACTGGGAGTGGGTTGACAACACTTCTCGTGTGGAGTGGTCGATTGATATTGATGGTGCACTAAGGTTTAGGGGACGATTGTGGGTACCAGATGCCCTCGCCTGAGACAGGGAGTGGTAGCAGAGCTGCACTACTCGAGGTACACTGTCCATCCATGCACCAATAAGATGTATCAGGATACTCGACGTACTTATTGGTAGCCGGGTATGAAGCAAGATATTGCAGCCTTTGTGCAGAGATGTGATACATGCTAGCAGGTTAAGGCTGAGCACCAGAGACCCAGTGGTTTGTTACAGCCCTTAGTTATTCCCGAGTGGAAATGGGAGTATATTACCATGGACTTTGTGATAAGATTGCCCCAGACTCAGCGACGACACGATGTTGTTTGGGTCATTGTGGATAGACTTACTAAGTCGGCTCATTTCCTCCCAATACATAGTAGAGATTTGGTGGAGAAGCAGAATCGACTGTATATCCACGAGATTGTGAGATTACATGGGGTCCCAATATCCATTGTGTCTGACAGAGATGCTCGGTTTATGTCCCATTTTTGGTAGAGCTTGCAGAATCAGTTAGGGAATAGTGAGTGTGTAACACCTCGGCCTCAAGTCCGGACTCCTCGGAATGGAGATCATCGAGTTACCATCTTCTGACAACTGGAATGTTACCTTTTCTACAAATTTTGCTATCTCTTAGATAAGATAAGTGAAAAAATTTTCAAAATAGTGAGCCCATTTTTACTAGCTTTCGATCAAACAGTTCCTGTGACCATACTCAAAATACTATTATGGAAAATATCAATTTCAACAAAATATTCTACAAGTTTTATATTGTCAAAATATGAAAACATAGTCCATCGATAAATACAACATCAAAACATGAAAATATAGTCTAATTACATTTCTACAGTTATACAAAAGAAAAGAAAATGTTATGTTCCAAAATTACATCAAAAGTCATTTTGATATAATGTTTCAAAACACAATTATAGATCCATCCTTGAACGTCTCCATTGTTAGAAAGTAGTCACTGTACAATAGACCTGTAAAAACCTGAAAAAAAAATGATTGGGTGAGCTCGAAAGCCCATTGAGTCAATCCTATACATCTCTAGCATTATGCAAGATCAAACTCAAAACATACACACACTTTCATCCATTAGGCGTTTCACACATTAAATTGTTTGTTGTAACCTAAACCAAAAGAGTTGGTTAGACTTCCAATATTCCTTTGTGATCCAGGATGGAAATGAGTGCATGCAATTTGGCTAGAAACAAGAAATCAAGAACATCAACATCCAAAGATAAGTAACGCTCTTTAGGCTATTACTTATCCCCATGCACGCCCTACGACCTGTACATGTGAATCACAGTCTAAGGAACAGTAATGTTATGCAGCTAATTACTAAGCTAACGCTCTGCTGCCGGTTACCAAATCCCAAAGACAAATCAAGTGTTGAGCAAAATCTAAGGAAAGGAATGCCTAGCGACCTATTTCTTTTATTCCCAAGATATCTGTAACACCTTATTTTTCATGTACACTTGGACGTAGAGTATGTTGACTTACATCAGAAGACTCGCACTCTGATTGGACACCTCACGGGGAGGTTGTCCGAGATAGGTGATTTGGAAGTTATATATTATGTATTTTACTGGATTGTTTTAATGTGATTACACTGGTTTAACTTTGGTTGTTTTTATTTTCAGTGGCTTTCCTTGTTCAACGACTTTGGTTTAAATAAATGGTTTTTAGTAATTCCGCTGTATTATTTATATATTGTTTTGAGAGATTCGGTGAAATTCATAGAGAAATTATTTTGACCTTTTGTTTGTTTTAAAATATATACACAAATATTGACTTGAGAGCAAATTATTATGTATTTAACTTAGAAGAAAAAGATTTGAACAGAACAACATTTTATAGTAGCATCTCGATTTTCATCGGGCGACGATCCACACGTGAGGTAACACATGAACGGAAGTCCGGTCGAAAATTGGGGTGTTACAATATCACAGTCAAAGGTAAGGAATGTTATGTAGCCAATTCCTTATAATTCCCAAGAAAATGAAATTTGCCATCGACACTAAGGGTCAGAAATATTTACGACGCTCTGCAACATGTCGTACAGGTGTGTGGGATTCTTATTTAGCCATCAATCTTAATTTAGTAAAGACATCATGCATTCAAGCCCAAAACATTCAATCAGCATGATATCAGAAGCAAAATTATGAAAATGTCACATGAGCGGTAACTCACAATAGAAATTATGCATAACAATAAATCATTCTGCACTTCCAACAATTGCAAACAACCATTTCATTCCATCAATATTAAACATACATATTATAAAATGCCTATACTATCACCCATCATGTCTCAAGTATGATTCTTGCATAATACTAAAGAGTAAGGATATCCCTCTCACCTGAGTGTTTTAGGATTCCCTTCAGCTTTATTATCCAATTTGATTGTCCTTATGATGCACTTGACAGTCACTCAACCAAAACCTGAGATTTTCCCCTTAGTGTTTACAGAAAATCTCACTACCTATTTTTCAAAATCAACACCATTGACAAACTATTGAAAATGATTCCATATTTCAGATTTCAAACAAAATAACTTCAATACATCAATTGTTTTCACCTTCCCTCACTCATCCTTATGATAGAAAATCTAAATTTTCAGATTAAGCAAGAGATAATCGAGAGAGTAAATTAGCATAAAGACTAATTCTCGCCTTTAGTCTCCAATTTTTGACTTAACTAGCTTCAGAGTGCTTCTTCTAACTTTTCAAATTTGCTTTTCCCCTGTTTGGAACGAACTGAAAGTGAAAATGACGAGTTTAAGTCGGCCATTCTATATATATATCGCGCACGGACCACGGTCGGCAAGTGAGGACCTCGGTCGGTGGTCGATTTTTCTCAAAATTTCTGGTTTTCTCGACTGTGGACCGCAGTCGGCCATTTACGGACTACGGTCGGCAGTGTGACCCTACTATTCTTAAGTGATTTTCCTTCACAATTACCGCGATTGGACTGCAATCTTTCGAACTTCTTTCCTATTTTTTATTATTTTTGAGTTTCTAAGCCATAAAAATGATTTTATATGATTTTATTTTCATTTAATACATACATGGACATTCAAAACATGTTTTCTTTTAAAACTTTCCTATTTAATTGAAATTCTTAAATTAATTATAGATGTGGACGTATTAAAATGTTTTGGGTATTACAATCTACCCCCCTTTAAATAAGTTTTGCCCTCGAAATTTAAATAGAACATACCTGCCCAATGTGTTCTATGAAGAATTCCTAGAGAATAGTTCTGGGTACTTCTTCTGCATCTCATTCTCTAATTCCCAAGTGACATCCTCTAGATTATGATGCTTCCATAGAACTTTGACTAAAGGAATGTCTTTAGTTCTGAGGTTCTATACCTTACGATCCAGAATTCAAATAGCTGGTTCTTCGTAAGTTGCATCACCTTGAATTACAATATCTTGCCATTGAATAATATGTGAAGGATCTGGCTCGTACTGTCAAAGCATCGAGACGTGGAACACATTGTGGATTGCAGATAATCAATTCGGAAGATCCAATTTGTAAGTGCATTCACCAATCCGTTTACGTACCTCAAATGGACCAATGAATCTAGGGGCCAACTTAACCTTGGCTCCAAACCTTCTGATTCCCTTCTGTGGACTTATTTTCAGGAATACCCTATCTCCTGGTTGGAACTCTAAGGGCTTTCTCCTTCTGTCTGCATAACTTTTCTGTCTGCTCTGTGCATTCACTAACCTCTTCTGGATCTTCTTGATTTGTAAGTTCATCTCTTCAATCATATTGGGCCTGGTGAGCACATGATCCTCCAGTTCTGCCCAACAGGATGGCGATCTATATGGTCTACCATAGAGCTCTTCAAATGGAGTCATTCCAATGCTCGCCTGATACCTATTATTGTAGGCAAATTCTGCTAAATGCAAATATTTGCTCCAATTGCCCTTAAAATCTAGAGCACACGCTCTCAACATATCTTCTAACACCTGTATAACCCTTTCAGATTGTCCATCTGTTTGTGGGTGAAATGTCGTGCTCATAGTGATTCTGCTCCCCAGTTCCTTTTGTAAACTCTGCCAAAATTGGGATGTGAATCTGGCATCTCGGTCTGATACAATTGTCTTTGGGATTCCATGCAGTTTCACTATTTCCCTAACATATAGTTCACCCAATTTACTCACTAGATCAGTAGATCGTATAGGTAAGAAGTGAGCTACCTTTGTCAATATATCTATTATCACCCAAACGGTGTCTTCACCTTTCTGATTTCTCGAAAGACCACTCACAAAATCTATGGTAATACTATCTTACTTCCATTCTGGTATTGGAAGTAGCTGCAATAAGCCAGATGGCTTTCTGTGCTTAGCCTTCCCTTGTTGGCACATAAGACATCGAGAGACATACTTTGCAATGTCTTTCTTCATACCTTTCCACCAATAAGTCTTCCTCAAATTTTGATACATTTTATCACCTCCTGAATGCAATGTGTACTTGGTTAATGTGCTTCATCCAGTATGGTGTCTTTAATGTATCCTGTACTCGGTACACATAACCTGCCGCCTAGCCTCAATACGCCATCCGCATCAATTTTGAAGTCTGTATGTTTACCTTGCCTAATACCATCAATCAGATTTTTCATCCACTTATCATTCTTCTGCTACTCTCTGATCTGGTATATAATATTTGGATGGCTAGCTATCGCATACAGATATGCCTGAGTTTCGTCAGTGACTATTCTCAAGTCATATGTACTGATCAGTTGATACATTTGTGCACTTTCTTCATCCCTCCAGCTAAACTTTCTACTAAGTGCATCTGCTACTACGTTAGCCTTACCAGTGTGATAATGTAGCTAAAATTCATAGTCCTTCAACAACTCCAACCATCTTCTTTGTCGTAGATTGAGTTCCTTCTGAGTATAGATATATTTGAGGCTTTTATGATCTGAGTACAGGTCAAAATTCTCTCCATAAAGATAATGTCTCCAAATCTTCAATGCAAACACGATCGCTGCAAGCTCTAGATCGTGTGTGAGATAATTTTGCTCATGTGGCTTTAACTGTAGGGAAGCATATGCCACACAGGCTCTCCTTCTTGGATCAATACTGCACCCAAACCATTCAACGATTGTAACACCCTAGAATTTCGCGAGTTCTTCACGTCATGAGTTAATATAAAACAAGACATTATTTTATAAAAAGAGGAGATCATAAAATAAAAAGGAACAAAAAGAAAAAAAAACATAAATATAAACATAAATATGTAGATAACAAGAAAAAAATAAATTCTTAACCAACGTTAGTTTAAATTAACATGGAAAATGAATGAAATGAAATTCCTGATTAGTGAAAGTAGAAACTGGAAACTTAGAATAAATTGATATTTAATATTAGCTTGAAACTAGCTAGAAAAAAATAAAATAAAATAAAATAAATATATTTACGTGGATAATAGAGAATTAAAAATAAATGAACTATGATATTATTGATATATCAATAAGTTTATACTAAAGTTTTTAAATAAATTGGCATTGGTATATACTAAAGTTTTGGACAAATTAGCATTAGTATATGGTTAATCAATTAGCATGTGCTTATAATAGAGTGTTAAACTAAGAAAATGATTAAAAAGCAATTTCTGGACTTTGGGGGAAAAAAAGAGAAACACCGAAATCCAGAATTTTTGGATTTCGGCCGAGCAATCCAGAAATCTGGGAATTTCTGGGTTGATTCGAATTCAGGTGGTGATGATCGAAGTTTCTGGTTAGTTTTAGCTTGTTAAATAAGTAAGCCGACCAAAGAAGGAGAGGAGAGAACTGCTGCTGCCTGGACTTTGAGTTGCAGAATCTGAAGAAGACGACCGACTGAAGAAGAAGAAGAAGACCGAAGGAGAATCTGATTTTCTGGGTTGGACGAACTGGAAATCAAGGGGAAACGAACGAAATTTTTCAAATTCTTAGCTTTAGAAACTTGGGTTGGAAACCACAGACAGAGGAGAGAGGACGCACCACTGCTGTGTTTCAAATTCTGGGATGTGAATCGTGAAAACAGAGGGAGAAACGAAATCAGATGATGAATTGGGGTTGGAAGTTCTGAAATTTTCGTTCTAGGATTTCGGTTAATGTAACAAGGAAAAGGAAGAAGTCTGAAATTCTAGTTTAGATTCTAAATGGTGGGTGTCGCACGACTGAAGAAGAAGATCAAGATTTTGGTTTGGCCGACCACTGAAAAATAGAGAAAGGGAGGAGTTTGAATGTCGATTTTGATTTTTTTCTCTGAATCGTGGATTGAATTGGAGCACAACTGAGTGGAGCACGACCTGGGTTAGTTGAGCTGTAAACCGTTCAACAGAGGTGGAAGGAACAATGAACACCATCAGTTGTTGCTTCCATTGCTGTTCGGCCGATTGGTGAAAACGGGGAAGATGAGGAAATAAAAATTATGGGTTTGATTTTCCTTCTTAATTCATAGTTGAGTGAAACACTGTTGAATTGGAGCATTACTTGGTTAAGTTATAGATTGTCAATAGAAGCTAGCAAGAGCACCTTGAGTTTGTGAGCTCAACTTTAGTTTGCCCGGTTGTGGAAGACAGTGGAGAGCAAAACCTTAGCTCTAAATCCGATCCGTGTTCAACAAGATCTAAAAGAGGAAACGCTGCAAAAATTTCCTCGTTCTCTGATTTTTGGTCAGTTGCTAGAAACAAGAAAGATTGTTCTTGGTTTTGGGTTTGAGTTGCAAATTGCTCAATAGAAACTGGAAGGAACACTCGCTCCAACTTGTTGGTCGGTCGATTGGTGAAAGCGAGGGAGGTAAGAAAACTTCCAGTCCTTGATTTAAGTGTGTTGTTGTACGATGAGGGAGTTAATTGAAGGACATAACATGGTTAAACAACTTCATGTAGATCAATTAGATAAAATTTTTTTTTAATGATTTTTAATTGGTCAGTAAGAGGAAAATTCCTGATTTTGGTCGGGGATTGAAGTGGTGTTAAAGTTATCTCAAGAAAAAATTAATACCTTAGAAAAATAAATTCAAGAATTTAGTCAATAAATAATCTTAATGAAATCATAAACTAACAACTAATATTCTAGTGTGAAAATGATAACGATAATAATAATAATAAATCTTTGAAAACTTAAATCTCTTATAGAAAAGAGATTAGCAATTTCAAATACGAAAACGACTAAAATTTTAACAAATAGAAATCTTATTTTGTTCGTAACTAAATTAATCATGATATTAATAAAATATTTAAATTTACGAAAATTCGGTTATTAGAACTCTATTTATATGATAAAAGCTTGTAAGTAAATTATTAAGATTGTAATTTCAAATCAAAGAAATTTAGAGAACTTAGAAGTTATTTTAATTAGAATATACAAAATTATAGAATTTAGGAATAATCCAAAATTAGTTGAAACTAACACTTAGACTTCATAACTAGTTTAGAAAATTTTAAGCTTAAGAATATTTTGAATAAGATCTAATACAAAATAGGAACTTATAAATTTTTAGTGATTATTGAATTTCATACTCTTACGAATAGCTCGAGGAAAAGCAAGGTCGCCCTGAAGATCGACGAAACCAGGTGGGCGTGACTTCCTTGCTCATATGTATTATATAGATTTAAAATTCAAAGCATTTATTTAAATAACTCTAGGTTATTAGAATCTTATAGGAAATTGATTGAAACTGTTTGGCTTATATGAATGATGTGTAATGTACGATGAATTGTTAATTCATGCGTAATTAGTTCATGACATAATCTTGCATTTGGATTTACTCAAATATGGCCTGCATGACTAGGAACATGTGCGTCTAGATCTTATTGTTCACTCATGCATCTTATCATGTTAACTTGCATGCATAGTTCAAATTATTTTCCTAGTGAATTGTACGATGTTTGATGTGATTGAGATTGTTTGTAAAACTAAAAATAAGACGATGGTTTATTAAGAATCCACGTACCAGTGTGATTGTCGAGCCTGAAGCAGATCGAGGTGACATCTCTTATATGTCATTGCTTGAGATTAACGAGCCACAAGGCGGATCATAGGTATTCCCAACCGGAGCTGACTATGATAGCTCGAAGTCTTTGGGAGACGGTACGAGCTGCAGTAAGTACATTCCCTTGGATTGTGACTCTGACAGGTAACCGACTTTAGGCGTTACCTAAGATTTGTATAGATTTAGATCACAGGGAATACCGAAAGGCATCTCAACCCTCTTTCGGTCTTAGACTCCGACTAAAACAAACAAATGTTTGAATGCCTAATGTTTGAAAGTATTTGTAATATTTTAGATTGGGTCTGTATAATGCATGTGATGTGTAGGATTGATCCACTAGGCTTTCGAGCTTACTCCCATTCTATTTTTCAGGGATAATTGGGCGTAGTACACAACCATCTATGTTAGAAAACTCACACTCAGCTGAGACACCTCATGGGGAGGTCGTCCGGGATATGTGATTTTAGAGGTTATACTTTGTTTATTTTATTGAAACAATTTTCATGAATTTATTGATTCTAAACTCAGTTAACCTGATTTGTAAACAATGTCTTATTTTTGACATTTTGTTTTGATTTCAAGTTTTAAAGTATTTCTGCTGTACTATTTATAATTTATATTACTAAATCCAGTAAATGTACTGGGAAACTATTTTGACCTTTTGTTTTGTATAAAATATCTATGTAGACATTGACTTGGAAACTATTGGTTATGAACTAAATTTTGAAAAAAAAAAATTGGGGTGTTACAATGATGCATCGACATAGAGGGTGTATCTTACTCCTTGTGTAGGAGTAATCAAGATTGGTGTTGTTGTCAATCTCCTTTTCAATTCCTGGAATGATGCCTCGCACTGATCATCCCAAATGAACTTTTCTCCTTTCCTGTTAAGTTTTGTCAGTGGACTAGCTATTTTCGAGAAATCCTTAATAAATCTGTAGTAGTACCCAGCCAATCCAAGAAAACTTCTGATCTCAATTACTGTTGTTGGTTGTTTCCAGTTAGCTACCACTTCAACTTTCTCTGGATCCACTGATATGCCTTTTACCGAGACAACATGACCAAGAAATTTTACTTTCTGCATTCGAAATTCACATTTGCTGAATTTGGCGTACAGTTTATTCTGTCTAAGTGTTTCTAGTACCATGTGCAAGTGTCTTTCATGTTTAGCATCTAATTTGGAATAAATGAGGATATCATCCACGAAGACAACAACAAACTGATCCAGGTATCGGCTAAAGACCCTATTCATTAGATCCATAAACGCCGCTGGAGCATTCGTTAGGCCGAATGGCATCATTGTGTATTCAAAATGTCCATACCGAGTTCTGAAAGCTATCTTCGGTATGTCTGACTCACGGATCCTTAACTGATGGTACCCTGATCTCAAATCTATTTTTGAAAATCGTGAAGCTCCCCTCAGCTGGTCAAAGAGATCATCGATTCTTGATAGAGGGCACTTATTATTTATTGTAACTTGGTTTAATTTCCTATAGTCTACACATAACCTTATGGATCCATCTTTCTTCTTTACAAATAGGACTGGAGCTCCCCATGGGGACTCGCTTGGTCTAATGAAACCTTTTGCCAGCAGTTCATCCATATGAGTCTTTAGCTCAACCAGTTCTACAGGTGCCATCCAATAAGGTGGAATGGCAATGGGATTTGTACCCGAATATACTTCAATCTTGAATTCTATTTGCCTATGTGGTGGAAGACCAGTCAATTCATCCGGAAATACATCCTCATATTCTCTCACCACTGGGATCTGTTGTATTTCTTGTGGCTTCTCTACTTCATCCTCTATCAACTGTCTGAAGTCAATCTTTTGTTGGACAGCATATAGTAATGCTAATGTTGGACTTCTAGGTAGCTTTTTCATATCTCCTTCTATCTTCACAACTTCCCCTGATGGTAGCTTGATTATAACTCTTTGTCTTTGGCAATCGATCTTAGCTTGATATTGGGTTAACCAATCCATTCCCAATATCACGTCATATCCGCCAAAACGAAGTACATAGAGGTCCACTACTATTCTTCGATCTCCAAAAGTGTTCTTAAACTTACTATGCTCTCTACTGGAGTAGACACTTCTAATGGTGTGACCAAAAGATCTGTGACTAACTTCAATCTATCTACAACTTCTTCTGAAATGAATGACCTAGTTGCACCTGAGTCAAATAATGTTCGCATAGTAACCCCAAATAATAAGAACGTACCTTCTACTGCTTGGGTCGATTCCGTACTACTGACTGTCGTATAGAGGCTTGCTTGACTCTGTTGTTGTGTCTGAGTCTTTCGCTGCTATCTTTATGTCTGAGATCGAGTCTGATACACCGATTGAGATACTGTGGTCATTTCTTTATTGGGACAATCTCTGGCAAAATGCCCTTCTTGATTGCAAACATAGCATAACCCTTTCTTTCTAGCCTACTCCTGTTGTTCGCTAATGTTTCTTTAATCTGGCCTGTCTTCCCTGCAATCTCTCAGGCACCTGTACCTGTTTCTGGCTCTGAGGTACTCTTCTCCTCTCCTGACTGCCAGGTTTCCTCAACGATGGTCCTGCTGATTGGCTAGATCTGGTTCTCTTCTTATTCTTCCATGTTTGTTCTGCCTCGAGGTCTCTTTCTATAATCTGTGTCCTCTCCACAACCTCTTTGAAGTTCGTCAACTTTAAGGGTGCTATTATCTTTCTGATTTCCAGTTTCAATCCTTCAATGAACCTCTCTGTCTTTGTTTGTTCATCCTTTACCAAATCAAGAACAAATCTTGCTAACTCTATGAATTTTTGTTCATACTGTGTCACCGACATCATCTTCTGTGCTAGTCTTGTGAACTCAGCGTGCATTTGTCTTTTCTTGGCTGTTGAGAAATAAGCATCATAGAACATGGTCTTAAACTCTTCCCAAGT
>JAJIYU010002403.1:0-30574 GCA_030144865.1 Tinospora cordifolia
ACCTTCTTCTGATGCATTCCTTATAGATATCAACCTGTATCCTGTAATACATGCAAATTCCTTTCCCAGACATTATTTTCTCATAGAAACATATCAAAATCATCAAAACAAAGCTTAAGAGTTGTTAAATAATGCATTTCCTAACTATATGCAACTGTTGCTAATTATGCAATTCTATAGTTATATTTTCTAATATTTCCTACAAAATGCATCATTTAACCTAGTCTAATAATGGTTTATTATGCAACTAACACTTATGAACAACAAAAATAGACTTTCTCCTTACTACAATTATTCTAACGACTACCTATAGCTATTACAGACTCATTTTGCTTGTTTGCCTTTTCCCGTTGAGGGTCCCGCTTCCCTCTTCCTTTTCTTGTTAATATTTACACTTGATGTGCTACTGCTATGTACCGCAACAACAGCTATGGGAATTGCCGCTACTGCCCTGGCATTCCCTAACTGCTCTGGCTCCAGTGGATGCAATCCTTGATTTACCAAAGCTTCTAGGCAAATCAACTGTGCTCACAGTTGTTCATGACTGTGACAAATAGCATCCAGAATGGCATCAACCCACGCTGGAAATCGCTCACTAGGTCCTGGTCAGTTCAACATTCTATAAACCTGGTAGGTTCATAGTCAAACAAACCAACTTAGTACTTAGCCAGCATATAGCATGCACACACCCATCCGCAATAGCAATCAGTCAATCAAAACATGGTCCCTAACTAAGGTAACTCCTTAAGGCTTGTAAAACTAAGACTTTGATAACACAAGGCAATGGCGGGGTTCGTCGTGACAATACTGTCTCCACTTTGACACGGTGGACCACTCCGAAGGCGTAGTGGGTTTTGTTCCACACAAGAACTTATTGTCGTCGCCTTGGTGAACACATCGTCTCAATAAAACACTCACCCCACACTTATTAGCTGAGGGACACTCCAGTACACAACAGATGTGGGACTCACACCTCTAGTACCCCCGGAGTGGTTCTGATAAAACTATCGTTGTTACAAATCACATGCTCTGATACCACTATTGTCACGACCCTGTTGCAGGTGACGTCACGACCGACACAGAATTCCCAAACATGTCAGAACTCTGACATGTCCGGAAACCCTGTAAGTCTTCTTAACCAAATCCCCCAATTTCCTAAAAATTTTGACAGAGTCTCCTCTAAAAATATAACATGTCACAAATTTTAAAACACCTGATAATCACAATCAATATACAAAAATCACATTTTTTTTCTTCATCCAAACAACCATACATCATAAAATCCATCATTTGTTCTGATAGTACATTCAAATGACAACACATTTATATTCATTTCCCAAAATAGTAATCTAACTAATTTTTATACTTTTTACATACTATTAACTTCAAAATCTTAGTAACAATTTCACATCATCTTCCTTTTTTCCTTTCATGTCAGAACCTGGAGAAAATGATTGAGAGTGGAGTGAGCAAACAACAAGCTCAGTGAATAATCTAACTTATGGTATTATACAGCCATCATATGTATAAAAACATGTAAGGCAAAAACAAATTTAAATCACTTGTGAAATGAAATAAACATAACATACATGTATAATTTAAAGTGTGAACATGCATTTGATTTCAATAACATGCACTCGTTTAAAACATGAGCCATCTCCCTCCTTCCAGATAACAGAGCGAATCTGTTCTTCACCGCGCAAATGAGGAGTGCACCGGACTTCTAGTTATCCAATTATCTACTCATTTCTATTTCATTCATCTCATGTCAGGAATGCACCAACCAAGATTACCACAATGGCCAATCCTGTGAGTCTGTTCCCAGAGACTATGACCAATAGAAATGTTGTCATATCAATAACCTACTTAGGTACGTAATTGACATGCTACAATGCATCAAAATTATTTCATGAAATTCAAATAAGTATGAAATGCGATATATATCCTTCTATTTAATCAAAAGCAACAGTTTTAATTTAATACCAATGTCAGATATAATATCACAAGTAAAGATTACTTACAAATTATTGTTCAACCAGTTCCTAATATCCAATAACAATCTAGGTCCACAGCACCAATCAAATCTTGTCATCACAAATCATTTTACATGCATCAAATCAAATTCAACTCATTTGAATTTATTTTATAAATCATTTTCACGTATTTACTGCTCCTATTTGACCCAAGATATTCATTTAACTCCACCTATTGGTGCGCATTAACTCGAATATGCTTAATAATCTTTAATATTATTTTTCTGCTGATATAAAATAATTCTACCGCAGAAAATATCAAAACATAAGCTTTCTAATTATATTTTTATTAAATTTTTATTTTCAATAAATAACCCTATGGGTTAATCACTCACCAAAATTTCAATTGATATCCAAAATTTATGAATTTGGTGTCGATAGGTGTGTATTTTCATTCTTTACACTTCAATGGGTTTCAATCAAGGTCTTATTGGGGTTTAACACCATAAAAATGCATTCAAAGGTTATAAAACTTTGGGTATTTATTTTAGAATATACAGGATAAACAAATTGAAAATAACTATATATTTGGGATCTACTAATCACAAGGAGTATTTTGGTATAACTTTTACTAAGTTTTACTCACTGTTGAAAAATACCCGATTTTTGGGTTCAGATATAAAACACTATCCACAGTAAAAATTACACCCCTAGAATTGTAATACAAGGCTTAATTAGCATTTTAGCAACTAGAATCGAGGAAAATCACTTACCTATGCATCGAATCTGGCGAAAAATCGAATTTTTCCTCTTTTTCTTCTCTTTTCCTTCTTTGTGTTTTCTGAAGTTGAAAACCGAAGAAAGAAGCAAGAAAACAGATCACGATGGAAATAAAATATCCACCGTTGATTTGATTTTATATAATCGAAAATAATTCCAATTTTACCTTAGTTTAGAAATTTTAATTCCTTAAACACTAACCTTATATAACTTGTTCCAAATTTTACCTTTATTTTAATTCCATAAATACCTAACTTATATAAATTAATTTCATAACCATATACCTTATGTAAATTAATTTCATAACTATATACCTTATATAAATTATTTTCATTTTTATCCTAAATCATATATATACTTATAAATTTTTTTTTAATATTTTTGATATTTTTGGCCAAGTTCTCCCTTTTTTCTGAAATCAATTTAAAAAGACCCCCATAAGTAACCTTTTTTGTTTTCCAATTTTTTTTGACTTAAAGCAATGTGATTTATTTTATTTCTTTAATGAATATTATAATAAACATTTAAATCATGATTCTGGACATTTTTATATTTATTTAGTATTTTTTTAAAAAAATTTATTTCTTCTTCGCGAACCTCGTATATATATATATAGCATTATTTATATATATATATGTACGTGTACAATATATACTTACACACTCGTACGTCATGTCAACGTGTCATAAAAAATTTGGGTCGCTACAGGGCAAGAGGGAGGTAGGCAATGTGACAGGGAAAAAATGCTCAGCTTGATCTGTGGGAAACTGGTGTTCATTGAAATTGAAAATTTGGACATACTCTTTAACAGGACTTTGAGGCATTTGTCTTTGAAACAATTTTTTGAGTTTTTTTAGAAAGAGGTAGAAGGGAGAGAATAAACATTTTGGGGTAAGATGGGAACAAGCTTTGTAAAAGGGACAACTCCATTTGAATCAGGCAAATACGCTACTTCGTATAGGCCATCAATCTTGGTTGTAGTGAAAGATACTTTGAGAGGAGAAGGGATGGAAGGATTAGACGTTTCCATGTTACAAGATGTAACAAGCAAGTAAAAAGTCCTCTTCTGGATGCTAGAAATGCCTTCAAATGCCTTCCTGCGGCTAGTACTGCTAGGTCGCAAGGGCAGAGGGAAAATGACTTCCTTCCAGACTGAGTAAACTGGAAATATAAACAAGTTCACTGGTTTTTAGACAAGACTTACTTAGGAGTCTAAGTATTGTCGTGTTTACGGGTCCTAGTGGCTTGGGGACAAGGGACTAGTTGGTGATGAACCAGGTGAAGAGGTGTAATAAGAAGTAAAAGAAGTCGGAGAAATTACGAGGAGTTGTTGACAGCGAGTTTCCCAAATACTGAAAATCTCAACGTCTGAAAGGTTACAAAGGACTTGAGTACAATAAATAAATGTCCAAAAACACAGAGTAGAAGGGCAATGATCAACGTGACCAACTGCACTAAACATGAAGAACCAATGGCTTTGATATCGCTTCCCGTGATCTAGAAGACTGATTGGCATATACATACATACATATATATCTATATATATATATATATATATATATATAAAGATTTACATATAATTCATTACTGATCTTATATAATGATTTATACTGTATATAGTGTACTCAGAAACCAATTTATAATCTATATAATAATGATTTATAATGGATTTGTTTTATTAGATATGAATAAATCAGATTTTTTTAAGTTAATTAATCAGGTGGAACAAATTACGACAGATTAGATGTATATAATATGTAACAGATTTTATTTACATATGAGCCTAATATGTATTTATTTTATATGTATAACAAATTATATATATATAATGGGTTCATTACATTTTATATAGATATATACGTGCAGGTACGAAGAAACATATATTTGCAAACTATAGATAGGATATTATAAAATATGTTAGTTATTATATGGATTCTGATGCAATATATTAACATTTAATATTTAAACTGTTTTCAATATATGTATGTACAATATCCCCAAAACCCATATAATAAGTATATTTATATATTACATAACAGCCAACTGTAGGTTGGGGAGTGTAATATATAAACAGATTTATATAATCTAATGATATATTTATAAATTTAATACAAACCTATGGATATATTCAAATATAAAAATGCATATTGTTTATATTATTTACATATAGGTGTATACTATTTATAGATATGTCTACACGTATTATTTATGTATATACGTGTATATACATATACATTATTTACATCAAATAACAACTTGAGACTACAATTAGTATATTATATTTAGTATGGTAAAACAAAAACAAAAACAATATTGATTATAGATATATACATGTAATTAGACAATTATAAATTTGGGATATATTAAAATTATGAGTGAAGATGATAATTCTAAAAATATCTTAGGTTGAAAATTCAAGACCATTGGGACTATAGTGCACAAAGAAAAGGATTTGAAAATTCACATTGATAAGGTAAAAATAACTATCGTACTCTTTCGTATTATTTTAGTAGTTTTAAATATGAAATATGATTGTATGCTTATTTGATTGAATATCTAGGAGCATGCTAGGGTATGATTATGTTTTATGTGTTGAATAACATGTGTTATAATCGTGTGCATATTGAACTCATGTCTTCACAATATTTTTTTTAGTTATGTGTGGAAAGTATGACACATTGAGTATGCTAGAAACTTGATCTTGTTAAACACATTAAGATCTCTATAATCAAGAATTAAACCACGTACCGGCTTAGTGAGTTATAATTGATCACTGTGAGTGTTCTCAAATTGTTAAACTGATACTACGTTTAAAATGGAACACTAGGTTGGAACCTAGTTTCCGAACATTGGATGATGGATGTGACCCCTCCTTGTCATTAGCGTTGGGCACTTGTTGTTTTGATGACAACACCGAAGATGGTCCTTTCGGTCTTAATGTCAACCAAAAAAATAATTGAATTGCTTGAAACGCCTAATGTTTGATAAGTATTTGCATATTCTGTGTTTTGACTTTAATAATGCTTGAGATATATTGTGTATGATCCACAAGGCTCTTTGAGCTCACCCTACTTCTTATTTTTCAAGTAACCAGTAAGAGAAAGCTCGAATCAATTAGACACCATAGAGTAGTTCAATAGTAGTAGACCTCACTAACGATGTTATTTCTAAATGAAGAGTTGCTTCCTATATTTAGTAGGGTATGGGTCTAGATCAACATTGACTATTTTATTCATTGAATTATTATTTGGAACTCGACCATAAGGCCAGATGTTAGTTTGATTATTACTAGGTTAAATTGAACAAATATGTCATCCAATGTTTTTAGTTATTAATCTATTTGTTATTCATTTATTACTTATATGATTTTGTAGGATGTGACCTAGTGGAACTAGAAGAATTATTTTTGATGTGTGAAACAAGTAATATCTCGATTCTCGACGATGTCATGTGACAAAAATGAATATTTAAATGAATGTATCTCTAAGTATGAGATCAATGTAATAATTGTGAATGTTTCAAAAATCGAGATGTTACATATATACACACATATACATGCATATATATATATATATATATACATGCAACAATTAATTCATTTTATTAAATCATTTTATCATTTTTTTCTAATTAAGCTCCCACTATGACTATTGATTATTATTTATTTTTTATTTAATACACTCATTAATTAATACAATTTGCTATAAAATCATGTATTTCATATATAATTCATTAATTCATACATGAAAATACATGTCGAACTCATCGACTCAATGTCTAAAAATATAGGTCGTTACATATTTTGTATGACTATGAGACACTAAAATAACATCATTAAGATTAAGACTACATGTTCATGTAGATCTGTATTTAATTATATTAAGTATTTTTTCTTGTTGGAACGGCTAGATCATATAATTATGAATTGGTGTGGCACCACTCTTGAGTATGATTATTATGTGAGGAAGTCCCTGGTGCAAGTATGATCCCTACCTTTTGGTGTGTCCCTAGTGGTTGATTCTTTCCTTGGGAAAGTGTCATTGATGATTTGGTTCCCACCTTAAGAGGTGTCCTTAAACTAAAAGCTGAGCTAATAGATGTGTCATCTAAGCAAAAAAGTACCGAATATAGTCATCGTGGTCTTAACGTTAATTATAAATAAGAAATTGTATAAAATATCTAACATATTAAAAGCGATTACATGCATGTTTGTTCTTTTGACTAGTATAAGACTTGTGATCTATTGGGATAATCCACTAGGCTCCTTCAGTTCATCCTTTCATTTCATTTTAGGCAATTTGTGAAGCTTGTAAACCAAAAGACCTTTTTGGAAAACCTTGTATTAGATTGCTTCATTAATGAGGTCACTTAGGGGATAATTCAAATTTATAGTTTAATATGCACAAATGAGCTCGTAGGAATTATCATTATACTCTTAGTTTTGTTACATGTTTTATTTTCACTTAATTAATGTAATGGTCAAGGGGGCGACCATGTGTCATGGACTTATCGATCATTCCCTGGATTTGCCTATGCGGCGCCTCGAATATACCTATTCTTGGCAAGCCATTCACGCAAACTCATCTCAAGTAGCTCAACAGAAGTCTTAATCTCAACATTGTGTTGGAACCCCAGATAACCAACTTGTTTGGACTATCGAATAACTCAGGCATATTGGTACATAGTGTCAACCCGAACTATTTACCGTCATAATCACTATGGTTGGCTTCACCGAGTGCATCCCTCGCTGAATGACTCCTCTGAGTGCATCCTACCTCAAGCACACTCTAGCACGATGGCCCAAGATAGCTCAATACACCCAACACAGACATTGAGTAGCGCATCAACGTCGCATACCCAACCTTGAATTCCTATGGGCCCCGCACCGCATGCCATTTGGCGGTGTCCCATAACTTACCCAAAGTCATGAAAACTATCTATATTCCCTCTAGAATGAAGATAGCCAACCTCTTGGGTTGTGCCAAGTAGTAATCCTAAAGATAACCCATTACATGTCATCAAGGAGGTTGGACTATGTCCCTCCCTATAATAGACTTGTAAGCTTTCTCTCTCCCCCCAAAAGGAAACATCAAAATGTGAGGCTAATCATACTAGGCCTTTTCGTGTGCCAAACGACTTTTGATCACGATGAAACTTGACAGACCCTCTAATTAGGTTATGGTGCATGTCCAGACATAATCGTTATAGATTACCCCACTTGAAAGGTCAATGCCCATTGACACTATGGCCGCGTTTACCTCTGAAACTTTTTTGTAGCTATCTTCACCCATCGATCTCGCCCCTCTTGCACCAGTTAATTGTTGCACCTCAACTTTTGTGGGTTTGACTTGAATTTGGAACTCTTTCTCATTCAACATCTCTCTCTAAGAACCACTGCATTCTCTTTCTTGGTAAAACATCTATTATAGGTTGCACCATTGTGCTGCCCCTCTGAGCGTCCTTGTTACATCATCGCGTTCTTCACCCCATGCCTCTCTAGCACCAGTATCTCGAACTGTCCGATGTATCCCTCGGATAAGCTAACCTTTACATGATGTAGCTCCATACTAGTACTTCTGTGCTTTGCACCTCCGTGCATACTCTGACTTTAGAATATAGTTCTTCACCCTGTGCCTCTCTAGCACTAGTGCCTCAAACATTTCATTATGCTCAATTCAGCAACCCATGCCTCTACACTTGCACCTATGTGCATATCTCTCTGGTATTTGTTCTTTACCCCGTGCCTCTCTAGCACCAGTCCCTCGAACATCTTAGTATTAACCTCAAATATTTGTTCTTCACCCCATATCTCTCTAGCATCAGTGCCTCAAACATCCAGTATCATACTCAATCGTATAAGTTGTACCTCTATGCTCAAGTGGTCATGTATTGGTCCTTCACCCCATATCTCTCTAGCATAAGTTCCTTGAACATTTTTGTATTGTACACAGTCATATAAGGTTGCACCTTTGTGCACAACAAGTCACATATCTGTCATTCATCCCATGCCTCTCTAGCATCAGTTCCTCGAACATATCTGATCACACTGTTGTTCTTTACCCTATGCCTTTCTAGCAGCAGTGCCTCAAACAATTAGCATATTTGCATATGCACCTCTGTGTGCATCCGAAACATCGCTACTCTTCACCCCGTGCCTCTCTAGCACCAGTTCCTCGAACAAACAATGAAGTATTTGGTCTCTTTGCTCATCTAGCACCTCTATGTTTTCCACCACTGTGGTTGTCCTTCACCCTGTGCATCCACTTGTACTAGTCCCTCAAACAAGTTCCATCCTGGAACATGATTTACTCAAGCACTACCCCACTTGATTCACATCTCAACTGATCTATCTGGCATCATCTTTGTGTGACCTCCATGTTAGCACCTTGCCTCTAATGGAGCTACTCACAATCCCTTGACCATTATCTTCATCCGTGTAGAAACTATCACAGCAACTGACATGCTGCCCACTTATCGATTCTGCTCAATTAGTCTTGTGAGTTTATTTGACTTGAACTCGTATCAAAAACATCAATATATGACAATCTTGAACTCTAGTCCCTCGACCACTGTCTTCACTATGAGAACAAGCATTGTCTCAATAATGTCACATTCTGCCTTTGCAATCTCATTAGTGTTTTCACCCCGTGCCTCTCTAGCTCCGGTACCTTGAACAACTTGGAATTTTGTGCCTCATATATGTATCGGGTCCCTTTCTAATGTTCTTCATATTGCGCGCACCTTGCACTAGTCCTCAAACAAAATTGCACCATCTGTGTTGATATTGGTTCCTACTGTTGGCCACATCTTGCACCTCTATGTGTATGCTAATTCAAACTGATGTCCTTCACTCTATTCCTCTTTAGCACTAGTTCCTAAAATTGGTCAGCATTCAACTCTTAGTTTGATAGGCAACTATTTGCATAATTAGACCTCTTGTCAACTCTATGACTATAGGCTTCAATCGCTTGTACTCGATTTTCACTGCTCTCGCCCTCAAGCAAGTGTTCCACACGAACCATGATGCCTCTCTAGCATCACCATCTCAAATTGCTCCTTAACTTGAGCATTATATTCTCACATAAACTCTCGAAGTTGCCTCTATGCCCGTTTTGCACATATCTCTTGGTACTCATACCACAAGGTTTTTATATGTATGCCCATGAAGTACTAGCTTCAACTCAGATCTATGTCGGAAAAGATGGAACAACTATCTCTGCTCTTCACCTTGTGTGTATCTTGCACTAGTACCTCGAATGTTCCTTCGTGACTCACCAATCCCTTATCATTACTGTCCCCTCAAACACTTAAGAGAATCTCCAACATACTGCCTGTGCGCTGGAACAAGCAACTCTGACAGCCATTAGCCTTTTCTACTACTCGGAGCCATCGTATCTTAGCCCAAAAGCTTTAGTACATCGCTTCGTGTCACTGAGATCACTGACCTTGTTGTAACTCGTTCACGGGTCCTTATTTCAGCCCATTCGTGTTACTAGCTTACATCCCTTCGGATATCTCTTGTGCTAGCAACTATCTCCACTGCGGATTTGACTGTGTCATGGCTTAGTGCCTTGTCATTGCACCTAGGTCACACCCTTGCACATGCTTTGTCAACACTCTTAAAGCCCACTCTGCTTCCATCACTTGGCTCAACATGGCCTCTATCGAGTATCTGTCCCTAATTTGCCCTCTCTAGGCATTGGGTAACACCACTATGTTCCCTCATTCTGGTTTTCTTGCTTACTGCAGCAACTATGTGTGGGGTTCTTAGATTGGGTCGTATCGCCTCTAATACCAATTTCCTTTGGAAGCGTCCCTGATACCACTTTTCCCATTGGGAAAGATGGCTCCGATACCACATGTCATAGGCTTATCGATCATTCCTTAGATTTGCCCGTGCGGCGCCTCGAATACACCTATTATTGGCAAGTCATTCACACAAACTCATCTCAACTAGCTCGGCGAAAGTATTAATCTCAACATTGTGTCAGAACCTCAGATAATTAGCTCATTTGGGATTATCAAATAACTCAGGCATATCGGTACACAGTGTCTCCCGAGTTGTGTACTGCTGTAATCACTATGGCTGGCTCCGTCGAACGCATCCCTCGTTGGATGACTCCTCTGAGTGCATCCTTTCTTGAGCACACTCCAGTACAATGGCCTGAGGTAGCTCAATATGCCCAACACGAACATCAGATGGCATACCAACGTCATACCCAACCCTGAGTCCCTGTGGGCCCTACACCGCTCAACGGTGTCCCATAACTTATCCAAAGTCATGGGAACTATCTACATTCCCTCTAAAATGAAGATAGTTGGCCCCTTGGGTTACGCCAAGAAGTAGTCCTAAAGATGACCAACATGTCATCAAGAAAGTTGAACCATGTTCCTCCCTATAATAAACTTTTAAGCTTTTTTTCTCTTTCCAAAAAGAAACATCAAAATATGAAACTAATCATACTGGGCTTTTTTGTGGGCCAAACGAATTCTAATTGAGACGAAACTTCACAGACCCTCTAATTAAGTTACGGTGTATGTCCAGACATGACTGTTACACATGGTAGTATTCCTTTTAATGATAGAATTCTATTGATCTAGAATTATGTTTAATTTATTGAATTTACTGAAATAATATTTACTTTGACTTGGCCGGTTTCATTATTTCATTAATACATGTTTAGATAAATGTAATCCATGAGCAGGCTAAATTTCAAATGAGACCTCCTTCATAAGTTGTTCTTTTACGATCATATTTATGGTGGCGGTGATTATTTATTGTTCATATTGAATTTGATTTATTATCATTGTGATGACCTTATAATGACTCATTTGCATTATTGATTAAAGATATGAGCACCATGGATAGAAGAATAACGTGCATACTTGATTCCATTTATCTTGTTAAGAATAGTGATATACCATCTCCTGATATATCTCGTTTTGTGATGTAAAATACGTTTTAAAATAAAGTTAGCACCCAACGACATTTTCGTATTTGTACTCTAGTCAAAGATTAATCAGAAGGCGAGGTGTTCGTATTTACTTATTAATTAATAATAGGAATCTCCAAGTGGCTCTTTGCTTAGAGTGGTGGCTTTCTTAGCAACTACCTTTGCTATAAACTTTACTTAAGATCCAAAAAAAAATAACTAAGATCCAAAAGACACAAATATAAATGATACCTTTATCGCCTTCGTAAAACAATCAGCCATGCCTTAATATATGTGATCACGCTGGATTATTATCACAATAAAGCTAAAGTGTGGACCTTGAACTCTCTAACCTTGATGACAATGTTTTTAACCCATGCAATACGAGAAGAGTTGGAGTTATTGAAAAAAAAAAAAAAAAATCTCAAATTGGCGTTTTATTATAATTTGCTAATTCTAGCAAATTTGATTTTTTAAATAATTTTACTATTTTTTATATTTAGGCTTTATTGAATTAGTAATTAATATTTTTCTAAAATTAGAAAATTAGTATTTAAGTATGTTTAAAGGTCTACTTATTAGTATTATTTTTTATATTTGAGTCTATTTAGAAATTTTTATAGATTTTGCCTATGCAAAGGGCATTATGTTAATATGTTACAATTGATTATGTTAATGCTTTAGCATTAAACTCATTTATGCATATTTATTTAAAAATAATAAATGTAGAAAACGTGAAATGAATTATTATAAATAGAGAAAAACTTAAAAATAAATACTCATTGATAAATAATTAATGATTGATAAATGAGATACGTAAAATAGATAAATTTAAATTATTTTAGACATATATGCGTGTACAAATTATTATTTAAAAATAATAAAAAATAATTATCTTACTTTATAAACAAAAATAAAAGTAGTAAATGATAAGTAGTGTAAAAACGTATAAATATAAGAGATAAAATGGTCAAAAAAGTTGGGCTATGGAAAAAAAAATGAATAGTAATTAGCAACTCCCTCTTTTATTATAGAGTATAGATATAGATGTAGATGAAGCCATTTTATCTATCGGTTCTATTATAATATGTGAGTATGATAAAAATATTAAATTAATAACAACTATCAAGTAGTCAAATTGTAAGACTATGCCATTACGTAAGGTACTATATGCATTTCTTGATATAATATTATTTATGATATTTGCGTGTCAAAAGGAAGATATATAATTTATTATCTAAATTGCCGATCAAATATTTGACTAATTGAGTGCAATACTATAAGAACAGGACAAATTGTTATTTTTAATACATTATTATGAGAAATCTTAGTTTATCTTCATTTTATAAAGACAATTTAATATTGGTTAATTTTAAAATGGTCTTCTTTTGGGAAAAAAAAATAATTGGCCATGTATATGTAACAATATTCTTTTTTTGTTAATGATCATATTCCATTAAACACCTTCAAGCTTATGTTTAATTCCAAAATTCGCTTCCACTAGTAATTACTAATTTTTGGCCGGTTATATTTCATAATTTGATGGAAGTGGCAATTATAAAATTAGTACTAGTTTAGAAATATATAGTTTTTAAAAATTTGACAAAATTTACTATCTTTTTTTTATTTCAAATATTTTGAATCCAAAAGGGCATGATATTAATATTTACATACGTCTACTTGCTCATGCAAGTTACCTTCACCAATTCCATATTATCTTATTCTATATATATTTATATATACGAACACCTTGATTAATGGGAAAATAGTGATTATAATAATATTTGTATCCAACTAATATTTAATTTTGTTAGGTGATATTTAGTCATTATTTAATTAATGACACATTGGTGGTGATAAAAATGTTCATACCCATATCTTACTTGAACCTCTCCCATGTTGAGGATAATACAAATATATAACTTTAATTAGAAAAAAAAATGTTATCCTAAATATGCAATTACAAGTATTTTAAGTTCATAGTGATTTTTCAAAAATAAAAAATAAAAAGCGTAATATTATGTTAAATACTAGAGTAGAGGGAGATAAAATCTTAACTTAAAATAAATTATAAATTTGAGCTAGCCTTCCTAATTACATATAATGTTTAAACTAATATGATACCAGGCCTTCAATATGTTAAGGAGATGTTTGTTCATCAAATTAGTTGGAATATAATTATTTTAACTATAATCTTATGTTTGAATATTTATTTAAAATAAGATAGTTTTTATCTACTACAAAGAGATAAAATCGTGATGCCGAAATGAGTAAAATCAAACTATTCCGGCTTGTCATTTCTTCTTTTATTATTCTTGCTTGTTTTGCGAATTCTGCTCTGTGTCCTTATTTTATAAATTGAAATTGTTAAGCTTTGTGAATCCACAAAATTAGTTTTTTTTTATTTTTAATATAATTGTTGTTTTAATCTTAAACAAAAAACATGAAATTACTCAATCTCAATCTGATTAATTTCTAATTACCTTCTATCTCACACTAAAATATTTATACCTTATCTTGAAATATCAAATAAGTTCTAAAGGTTTTAATTAAAAAAGAATACAAATATATATTATTAGAAAATTAATTATAACTATTAATCCTTTGTTAATAATATCCTTCCTGTTGACAACTATCAAACAATTATATTGTTGGATGTTTAATTGTAATATGTTGGTTACATTTAAAGAAAAAACAAATTAGTTAAAAGGACACGAGCCAGCTAGTTTCCTCTTTTCATTTGATTATTTTTCTCTCGGCACCACTATCAGCAGGCTACTGCACGCGCTGACGGACACCAGAACTTGTCTCATTTACCTATATTCTCCTCTCCTCTGTTACCTAATTTTAAGATAATTAATTCCGACACTAATCCACGTGCCACTCTTCCCTGAGCCGAGACGGCACCCAAAGTTGATTCCGTGCTGCACGGGCTACTGCCACTATCATCCTATCGTGCGGCTCTGATCATTTTGTGCAGCTAGTAGGGCCAACACCGAAGACACCGTGGACCCCGCTGCACGGTTTTTTGAAATAAATCACATCAATTTTTAAAGCTCGCCACCACCTCAAACCATTTTTTTCCTCATTCTGTACTAGCTTGTCACCCCTAACAATCATGGCGTCTTCCGCACAAGATACAAGCTCGTATGGAACCACTGCGGCTCCGCCACCGACTCCGTCGGCCCCACCCAACCACCGCCGCCCTCCGGCCAACTCTGACGCCACCTGCGATGCTCTCTCCCGTCTTCTCCTCAACCGCCTTCTCACGTCTCCGCCTTCCCTTACCCTCCCATCCCGTCTTTCCGCTCCCAAACCCACCGTCGTCGTTTCTCCTCCGAAACTCTGCTTGCAACCTGGAACAAACCTTCATCTCGCCGAAATCCCTGAGTTGGCCGGTTTCTTCCAGCTCTCCGGCCACTCAATCCCCTCCGACCTGGCCAAATCAGCCGAGCTCGAAGCGCTATCCCTCTTCGATCTTCCTCGAACTGAGAAACAGCAGATCTTCTGCAACAAAACCACGTGGCCCCTCGGTTACGACGACGGTGGGGAGGACGAAGCGGGACCCGGAGAATCCTTCTGCTTGGACGACTCGTGTTTCGCTGAGTCGACGACTCGGCCTTCGTTGGTGCGTTTGCATGCGTTGACTCGGGAGATGGAAAAACTCGGTTCACAGATCGTGGACTCGGTGTTCGAGAAGGGCGCGAGTGGTTCGTGTTGTTCGTTGATGTGGGTATGTCGTGGCGGCGGCGGCGGCGGCGGCGGTGGCGACGATGGTAATAAAGCGGTATTCTCGGGGCGGTTTTATCCGAATGTGGTGGCGCTGGAGTATCAGATTAGGAGAGAGCAGGAATGGTCGCTGTTGGGGGATTCTGGGTGGGTTTGTGTGAGTCCGGAGGTCGACTCGGTCCTGGTTACGATCGGAGATATCGCCCAGGTAAATTTTAGTTGCGTTACTTTCATGTTCTTCTATGTTTTAACTGCTTTTGTTACCGCTTTTAGCTTTTGCTTTGGCCTTTAGAGAAGTCTGTGTTGACGAGACTTGACGACCGGTTTTCTTAAAGACCGAGATTTCTAGGGTTTAGTGGGTTTTTGTGATTTTGAGAAACAAAGGGTAGAGTGAGTAGGGCCATCCACGTCAGACACAGTTGTCACGGTTTCACACGTGCAATAAAGTAAAAAGATTCCGGCAGTTAGCCGCGAGCTCTTTTCCAAACTCGGGAGGTTGGAAAAGGGTTTTGTGGGGTCCACTAGCCGTTAGATTTAGTACACACCACTACAACCGATGGTAATTCAAAATTATTGAAAGTAATGCATGACATTTGAAACATTTTTAGTTTGCATACGAAGATGAAGCCTAATCTGAACTGTTCACTGACCTATTTAAAAAATAAATTTATCGCTAAAAATTATAAATTCATTATTTTGTCAAGCTATTTGTTACCAATTTCTCTGACTTTTGATTTTACATTTTAAAGTATTTTGATCATTATACCTCAATTGAATCATCTTTCAATAGTATATTGTTTCTTTTCCCTAATTGAACATATAGGATGCAAATAAATTTTAAAACCTTATTCCACTTTTGGGAGCTCCTTCGCCTGGGTGCCCTCACCTTGCCTCGTCTTGCCTGTTGGCTCAAGCTGACCTTCCTCACTAAATTCGTCCATTAGGGTCAAGGCTAACCTTATCTTGCCCCTTGTCTTCCTTGCCCCTTGTCTTCCTATTTAGCATGAGCCTCTTCTTTGATATGCTCCATGTCCAATCAGAAGGTGGACTAGAACTAGAGGAAAGGCCCTCGTATCACGGATAGGTTCAAGATTGTGTAAGTGGTCTGCTAGTAATAAGCTAATTAGGTGTACAAAGAAATTAATTAGGGTGATTTTAGATACGTGATATGAATATGCCTTTCAATATAATTAAGATGAATAAAATAAGGGTTATTTTGAAAAGGATTATTATATATAAGAAAGATGAAAATATTAGGTGGTGGAACACTTTCATTCTCTAAATCTTATTATATATATGAAAAGGGTTATTTTGGACAGCTCATGTCATTGTTGGCCTGTGCACTCAACAAGTAAATTTTATTAAGCTATAATTTTAAAATAAGTTACAGTCAAATTTAATTTTGAGTTTAAAGCTTACATATTTTAATTTAATTTAACTTATTTAATTAATTAATTTAAATTTTTTGATGAGTTGATGTATTATGTATGAAGGTATGGAGCAATGGGAAGTTGAAGAAGGTGAGGGGCAAACGGCCGGCAGCAGCTGCCGCAAATGGCGGGGACGAAGATGGAACAAGAAGATGCATGACAATGTCGCTGTTGATGACACTTCCCACAGACAGCAACGTGAGCGTGAGCCCTCTACTTCTTCAAAACACCAACAACGTATCTGATGATGACGATCATGGAGATGATGAAACAAAAGCGGTTTTCAATACGTTTTCTTTTGAAGACTATGCATGGCGAGTCTACCATGAGAGATTCCCCTTTAAGGATCCCCTTGACAGGCACCGCACTTGATTTCTATGTACTTTTCCATATGATATGACATAGGAATGGCTCTTGTTCTTGTGCTACAATGCTTGGTCTTTCAGATTTTTTCTCTTTAATTTGTTAATTTAGTTTCATGTGCACAACTGGGCAATTATTTATGTAATTACGCTTGCACTGCATAGCTTTATTGATCATGAGGCCAGATTATTTATATGTGAGAATAAACCATGGTAAAGATGAGTTCATTCATAAAAGTTGAGTCTTATAAAGGGGAGGACATTGTACTTTATTGTTTTTAGATGTGGGTTTAGGGTCTGCTTTACTCTTTAAATGCCATTTTCATACAAGAATAGTTTCAAGATCTACAACACTTGGCATTTTCTTTCAGTTTGTAGAAATTATCAGAAATCAAGATCATTCATCCACCCTACTTATTCAACTCTGCAAGAAATCACAAATATATGCAAAAGACTTAAGGCTTTCAAAAAACAAAAAAAAAAAAAAAATGCTTACATTGAAATGTAAGCTAACGTGTGATCTCCAATGCCTTACCTTTCTGATTTAGATGCGGCTTATATCACGTCCAAACACAAATGTGGTTGCCCAATTTACCGCAACATAGAATCTGTTTCTCCAGCTTATCACACGAGTTAAATATGCTGACCGCCAGATAAACCAACTTACAAATCCCGCAAGTGAAAGACCCTTTGCATCCTGAAATTTCAATTGTCTTCTACTTAACCATTTGGTTCACTGTTGTAAAATTGGAAGCGGTCTGCAATAGTACAGGAACTCACCTTGCCCTGCCTTAGGTCCACGAGAGCCTTGTATCTTCCTACTGTTGCCATGCTGCCCAGATGCTTGTAAACAAAAGGGTCACCTACATCAATGTCTTTAGCAGAATTTGCATGGCCTCCGTTCTCCTTGCCAATTCGGTTCAACAGACCAGCCAGGTATTTTCCTTGCCTCTCTGCAACCTGTTTTAAGTACTCAATTAGAGATATACACACCCAAAGGTCAGCAGCAAAAGCATATGGTTGATTCTTGAAATGCTTTTGCTCAATTTGGTGAAGTGTTCATGGTTTACAATTAGGAGTTAATAAGACATGAACCAAAATTGCCTTTCCTTCATTTTCTTAATTTCCATTATGGCACATTTTTTTTGTTCAAACATTTGAGTAAACAAAAAACAGGTCAGCTGAAACAAGTTGATTCCTTTGCACTCACCTGTGCCAACGCGGGAAGTACTTGTTTACCAGTACTTTCAAGAAACCCACTACAATCACCAATTGAGAACACATCCTGCACGGAAGGAACTCGTAACCACTCATCGACACCTATCCTGTTGACATTTATAGAAATAATGAGAAAGAGTAGTGATAAGAGCAAAGTAAAGTCAAGAGAAAGCTATGTTACCTAGACTCTTTACTTTAGCTTGACACACCCATGTCTGACACGATATGTGACCGACAATTTAAATTCTAGCATATTACTAACTAGATTGTCCAATGGAAAAGAAAAAAAAAAAAAAAAACAAAGAAATAACATAATGATTAATAGGTAAATTTCACTTAAATGGGACAATGAAAAAACAGAATAATAATAAAGTCAAGTCTCCATATCCTAGAACCTGGAAAATAAACAAGTTGGACTTCTAGATATGTACTAATATTTAACACCCAAATCTGTGTCCAAGTAACATAGAAATTAAGTAAATGACAAACGTTATTTCTCACTAACATAGAAGGATTAAGGTTGTACCTTCCACCTGGAGATTTTGTAAATTCCAAACTGCGTATGAAAGGTGAGGGACCAACACCTGTAGACCACACTAGAAGCCCGTATGGAACCTCTGTTCCATCGTCAAGAATGATCTTATAAGGTTGAACATCTTTAACAATGCCACGTACCAGTCGAACTCCAGACTGAAAATATCGTCAAATTTACATGCCATAATAAGGTTATAATGAACCTTCCAAATGAAAAAAACAATTCTTAATTTCTTAAAAGAATTATATATACTAATAGTTATTAAGTTGCTCATATCAATGAGATTCAGATTACAATTTCATCATTATTCGTTTTTTTCTTCCCCACAAGAAGCTATCACAAGTGAGGAATATAAAAAAGTAGCAATGAAGTAATTAAAAATAGCTTACCTTAGTCAGCTGTCTAATTGCATATTGCCTGAGGCGAACGTCAAAAGATGATAATATCTCATTTGCCTGTACGATGCAGACAGTTCTTTGGTAAAGATAATAGTTTAGATTGTATGGTTTCCATGGGATTTAGGTACAACCATGGCTAACCAAATTGATCTCCTACCAGGTATCTAAATTTACTTGAAAAAGCAAAAGACGGGTAGGAAGATAAGTTTGTGGGAATACAAATAAACCAAAAGTTGGAAATCAAAGCCTTAGATCTCATACCAAAGGAAACATCACAAACCTCAATAAGCGTAACATGTATATAATCCTTCACATGGGCATATCTTTCATGAACGTCTTTTATTATAAAATCACTGAGTTCACCACTGAACTCAACACCTGTTGGGCCACCTCCTATGACTACACAATGTAGGAGCCTTTTTTTCTCTTCCTCTGAAATTCCTGCATCACCATGCAAAAATAACACAATCAGACTAGTAGACTAAAGAAATTCACAGCAATAGGTTACATGCAAAACTATTTCATAAATCCTTAAGTGCCATACCAGGCACATCAGATAGCATTAGGTTTAAGAGTAGTTTTCTACGGATTTCCTGAGCATGAGCAACTTCGCGTAGAAAGATTGCATGCTCTTTCACACCGTTGATTCCAAAAGTTGAGGCTTCGGCTCCCGATGCAACAACTAATTTATCATATGAGATCTTGAAGCTCCAAGGAGACACGGAGTCTGCTCCATCAGTGACAGTCTCACAATGCACCTTAAGTTCATTTAAAATGAACATTATTAGCTATAAACAACAAAAAAGTTTCTAGATTCTTGCAATTTTGAAGATAATTTTCCAACAAGAACGGTGTTTGGTAAATAAAGATCTTAAAATTCATAGTTATAGAATCAATTCTTTAACCATTTATTCTCACAAGGAAAGATTCCTACTGTATCCATAAAACACCAGATGAGGTACCGAATTCTGATAAAATCACAATATCAAAGAACCAGGAGGATTTTTATCAGGTCCCCAACATTCAATACATATGCATTGGCAAAATGGAAAGATAAAACAATGCAAGTAATGTAGAAAGTAAAAACAGAGTCATGGTTTTGATCATTTATCCAGCTGGTAAGTGTTATGTCAGTAATTGCTCCTCAATGCACCAAACTACTGTGTTAATAATGAATAAATTCTCTCCATTTAGCATATATATCTTTCAAAATTTAAGAAGTTACGAGAATAGAGATTGCATCCACTGTTGTGATTTTATCATTTATAAAAGAACAAATATTAAAGAAACCTGTTTTACAGCAAAAATGGCACTCCTAAATTTCCTTGATCAGAGGAGCATATCAATGTTCAATTTACATTTTTCATTCACACAGTCAATAGATGCTGAAACCAGGGACAAAACCTTCTTCAATTTTCTGTCAAAGCCATACATTCCCGCAACCCTGCAAGCATTTTTTAGCTTAAAAAATCTAATGATTATCTGATTACATTTTCTTAAAACCATTCCACACGAATTTCAGGACTTTCCAGAATACCCACTAGATTCATTAGCGACATGAACCTTAATAATTTGGGCAGTGCACTAAGAAATGTCCTCCACGGAAAGGCACTTGAAAATGGACAGGGTCTGAAACTTTGAGGGCATCTGAATCAACTCATTGAAAGAAATATCTAATAATTCATTGGTGTCATGAACCTTAGTCGCACTCTGTGCCCATGTTACAGGCCTCTCACTCCTACCTAAATCAAAGCAAGAGTTTTTACTGCTTCATCTAACTTTCCTTCGTTATTTTAGTCCAAATAAGATTGGGTTTAGATGAGTCCTTTTTCCTTTTACTGGAGACTCCCATATTACTGCTGTTCATCACTTCATGATCTCTAAATGCCACTAAGCAGATTTGATCAACTTTTTTTTCCCCCTCTTCTTACGTACGGTATGCTGCATTTTTTAGAACTACCCTGCTTTTCCCTACTCTTTATGGGACCCGAAACAACACAAAGCATCCAAACAACAAAAGTAACAAGCAAAAGATGAATCATAAATGAACTAAACCGACGATTTGCTAAACTTTTATGTATTAAAATATTCAACAAACATATAAAAAAGCCAGATAATAATAATAGTAATAAAATAAGAATCTTACCACATGTTCATCAGCATCAATTCCTTTGCAATTGGCAAGAAAGAAGTAAGACCCAGGAGCAGTTGAAATGGAGGGCTGAATTCTCCCTATGGGCTCTGCGACAGATCGAAATTCCAGCGTCCCAACACAAGTTGAAGCCAACAAAGGCGTGAAAACCATATGATTCCTCGGAGAAACACAAACAACATCGTATATATCAGTGTTTATACCCTTCATGAGCCTACAACCAGCCCACCCAGAACCCAAAACCACCACTCTCGGCTTCTCATTCTTCTTTGTAGGCCCGAGACCTGAGCAATACTGAGAAATCTGAGCAGAAGGAACTGGCGGTTTTTGCTGGGTGGCTTCAGAACTAAAATTTTGCAAAGAAAGCAAGAAAATTCGAGGTGGGCAAGCAATGGTTTGGCATTTCAAGGATGATTTTATGGAGGGCAGTTGAAGAATGCTTCTGAACCATGCCATCTTCTTCAGAATTTGCAATTCAGTGGTGGGTTTTGTTCTGCCTTTGCTGACAAGAACAAGAGGAAGAAGAAACTGAAATTAAAGTGGTTTTTCACCAGTGAATATTTTGGTAGATCCCTCTTAGACTTTGTATCTTCCGTAGGCGGCGGTATAATTGTTTATAATTTTCTTTAACTATGGGGTTTTTCCTTTTTTAAAGGAAAAAAAAGAAAGAAAAAGCAATAAATTGAAATCAGAAGCGCTTCTGAAGGATGTTGAAAATTTCCACGTTTAAGGAAAGACGGTGCTTGTGTGGAGGTCACAAAAGGGTGCGTGTGGAGGTCATAAAAGGCTGGCATTCCTAAAAGATAGGCTCTTGATGGTGATATTGTTTTCATTTTCTTCTCCCATCGTCTCTTCTATATACCCTTTTTCACCCAAAAAAAAGAAAAAAAATTAATAATTTAATAAATTTTACCCAATAATTTGAACTAGAATAAAGATAAATTAATATAAGAATAAATGAAACATGCTCTTTATGTTATAAATATAATGAAATAATGTGGATGTGTCTTTTATAAACTTGCTAATATAATAATGATGTAATGCCAGTGCAATAGATGAAACAATGCTGATGTAAATAATGATATAATGCTAATATAATCAATTACTTGATGATAAAGGAATCTATCATAATTGTTGATCTTTTTTAGTAATGAAGAAATCACCTAGAGCCGTTGATATTTCTTAGTAAAGAGAAATCAACCAGTTGCATTGATCTTTCTTAGTAAAGAAGAAATCAATGTCAGTTGTTAAAAATTACTTGGCGACTAAGAAAGAAACTTTAATAAATAGGGCCCTGACTATTCATTTAAGTACGATGAAATTATCTAATTAATAAATAAGGTTCTTTCTTCCTTCTTATACATTTTTCTTTCTTTTAATTTTATTTCAATTCTCTATTTATATTTTTTAGTTAAATTATTTTATTTTTACAACACGTTATTAGCACGAATCTCTACAGCTACAAACTAGTCTCTGCTGCTTCTTCCCAGCTACAAGCACGAGTTCTGCCGCTTCTTTCTTACTGCATATACACATTTTTGCCATTTTCTTTTTGCTAAACTCTTAGAGGACAAGTTTTTGCTAATTTTCTTCGTAACTAATCTTTTAAGTAAGTAATACTCTTCTTATTTCAATGTCTAATTTCGCTAAATTCGAGTTTGTTATTCTTAATATTACATGCAATAACTATTTATCATAGGCTATGAATGCTGAAATGCATCTTGATGCTAATGGTCTTAGAAAAATCATTAAAGATCAAAATAGTACATTACTTTAAGATCCTAATGAAAATGATTTTTATTCGCCTCTATATTCATGAGGATCTAAAGAATGAATATCTCCTAGTGAATGATCCTCTTACATTGTGGAAGAAATTGAAAGAAAGATATGACCACTTAAGGATGGTTGTTCTACCAAAAGCTCGATATAACAAGAACCATTACATTTCTAGAACTTTAAATTCATTAGTGAGTATAACTCCACTATGTTCAAAATGGCTCTGCTTCATTCCTAGAAGTAAATGTAACAACGTATAATAATTGTGAAAGTAGCAAAAATCATCATCAAAGTAATAGCCAAAGACATAGTCATGGTCGTGGGCGAAATAATCCTCCTACTCATGGTGGTTAAAATAATTCATCAATTGGCAAAAAACAAATTGCCACCATAAGTGGTATAACAATAAGAATCCATAAGACAATAATATTGAAAATGCATGCCACCTAGGTGGAATGAAAGGACACTCGTAGTGTACCTATCATTCGCCGAAACACTTTATTGATCTTTATTGAAATTTATTGAAAAGGAAATGAGAAAATGTTGAGGCAAATTTTGCTAGTCAAGCCCTTGAATATGACCATGATAATATGAAAAATCTGGATATTGTAGATTTTTTTAAACACCGTGAAGGTCAATTGATCATCTTTGTGATGGTGAACACTTCCAAAAGATGTGATATTTATTTTAATTTGTTTTATGTCCTATTTAGAATTTCAAGTTTATATATATATAATATTTTTAGTAATATTTTGTTTTTAGTAATATGTTTGAATTAAACTCACTTAGAAAATGAAAGGTTTTTGGACATGTAGTTCAAACACTAGATAATGTGAAACTCATTAGGTATAAATGGGTATTTGTGCACAAAAGAAAGCAGATAAATGAAATTATAAGATATAAAACACGACTTGTTGGCAAAGGTTTTTTGCAAAAATCAGGCATTGATTATGATAAAACATATTCTCCTATAATGGATGCAATAACCTTTTGGTATCGTATAACTTTGGCTACCCATAAAAATCTTGATTTACACCTAATGGTTGTGGTTAGAACGCATTTATATTGATAACCTTGATTATGAAATTTATATGAAAATCCCTGAAAGATTTAAAATGCCTAAAGCATATTTAAAATCTCAAGATCATTACTCCATTAAGTTGCACAAAGCCTTATACAGATTGAAGCAATTAGGGTGTATGTGGTATAATTGTCCAAGTGAATATTTACTGAAGGAATGATATAAAATGATCCAGTTTGCCCTTGTATTTTAATAAAGAAATCTGGATCTGAATCTATAATAATAACTGTTTACATCATTGGAACTCCGACAAAGGTCTCAAAGACAGCAGATTACTTAAGAAATGAATTTAAAATGAAAGACCTTGGAAAAACAAAGTTTTGACTTGGTTTATAAATTGAACATCTAGAAGATGAAATTTTTTATTCATCAATCAAAGTATATCGAAAAAGTTCTAAAGAGATTTTATATGGATAAAGCACACCCATTAAGTACTTCAATGGTCGTACAATTTCTTGATATAAATAAAAATCATTTTCGACTAAGAGAGGATAATTAAAAGATTCTTGGTCCTGAAGTACCATGTCTCAGTGCAATAGGTGCACTTATGTACCTTGCTAAGAATACACTACTTGATTTATCATTTTCAGTGAATCTATTAGCAAGATATAGTTCCTCTCCTACTTAAAGACATCGGAATATTATCAAACACATTTTTACATACCTCCAAGAAATAATTGATAGAGGTATGTTTTGTTCCAAAAATTCAAAACCAGAACTAATCGGTTATGTTGATCCTAGATATTTGTCTAATCCACATAAAACACGTTCTTAAAGGGTTATTTATTCACATATGGTGGAATTGTCATTTTATGGAGGTCTATAAAATAATCATTAGCTACAACCGCCTCAAATCATACTAAACTAATAACAATTCATGAGGTAAGTCGAGAATGTGTCTGGTTATTAATGAACCATCATATTCGAGAACATTGCAGATTACCTTTGAATAAAGAAATCCCTACAATCTTACATGAAGACAATACGATTTGCATTGCACAATTAAAGAGAGGATATATCAAACGTGATAGAACGAAACATGTCTTACAAAAGTTTTTTTTCACACATGAACTCCAAAAGAACAACCAAATTAATATCTAGCAAATAAGATCATATGATAATCCTGCAAATTTATTCACCAAGGTGCTATTTGCTGCAATATTTGAAAATTTGATTTATAAAATTGAAATGAGACAGACTTAAAAATTTCCAATGATATCCCCCATGAAGAGGTGATAATATTGGTGTACTGTTTTTCTCTTATACAAGGTTTTTCCATTAGATTTTTTTTTTTTTTTGCTAGGGTTTTTAATAATGTAGCCCCTTAATCATTAAATGAATTGCATACTCTTTTTCTTTCACTTGAATTTTTTTTCCATAAGATTTTTCTCAAGTAAGGTTTTAATTAAGCACATTCTAGACAGCCATAGACATCCAAGGAGGAGAGTTATAAATATAATTAAATAATGTGGATGTCTGTCTTATAAAATTGTTGATGCAATGATGATGTAATGCTAGTGCAATCGATGATGCAATGTTGATGCAAAGTTGATGCAATTGATGATGTAACATTGATGTAATCTATTACTTAACAAGGAAGAAATCAATTAAAGCCGTTGATCTTTCTTAGTAACAAAGAAATTAACTAGAGCTATTGATATTTCTTAGTAAAAAAGAAATCAACTAGATCCGTTGATCTTTCTTAGTAAAGAAGAAATCAATCTTAACTGTTAAAGATTACTTTGCAACTAAGGAAGAATTTCTACAATTAGGACCTTCACTATTCATTTCTGTACGATGAAATTATCTGAAAGTTCTATTAATAAATAAGACTCTTTCTTCCTCTTATATATTTTTCTTTTTCTAATTTTGCTTCAATCCTCTGTTTATATTTCTGTAGTTAAGTTATTTTATTTTCACAACACTTTATATTAAATAAGAATTAGGTTCTTGATTTTTTAAATCCATTTTCAGAACTGTCCAAGTGTTTGAAAAAAATATAGATTTTTTTATGTTCCTTCAACGTAAATATTCAAGCAACTTAATATAGTAATTATGTTGCATAATTTTTTAAATTGCCTATAATCACACACTTTCACTATACGTCAATGCACTTGGCCATCCAAAAATATTTTAAGCCTTCGTTCTTCAAGAAAAAGTCCTATTTAGGTAAAGATGTTCTTACTAATATCTCAAGTTAAAAAAAAAAGGATATTTTTATAGTATGGAGGAACACCTCTGATTGGCTCCCCATATATCGCCATAATTATCTGAAATACCGAGTAATCATTAGTTGTCTTCAATCTTATTCTTTGGGCAAGCAAATATAACTTAAAATGTTACATCTAATGGCATAACACCAACACTTTGTAAAGTGAAAATCTAAATCTATTCGTTTTGTATAAACATACAATCCATCAATAGAACGTGCGAAGAATATCTTAAAAAATGGATGAAAACTCAATGTGCCCAAAATAAATCAATTATAACATTCAAGCTTTAATCACACAAATGTCATTTAACCTACTTTTCTTCCTCAAACTTGTGCAAATTTTGTTGAAAATTTGAGATTTATTCTTTCATTCCATTAGCTTAAGCTTTTCTCTTGCATTATGAATTATTTTTGAAGTTGAAGCATTATATACCATATCTTTCTTTTAGCATAATTTAAAGTGTGTTTCAACCTTGTATGACTTTTAGACATCGAATCATGATTTCTGTTTTTATTTTTATTTTATTTTAATTGTTTTGTTCATTTACTTATCTAACAATAGAGTAACTTTCTAAATACTTTGCAATTGGATGATTATAACTTATAATTGTTGCATACAATAGTTGTCATCCATTTACCCTCTAAAGAGATTTTTAAACTTTAGTTGAAAAGATCATCCACACTATTTTGATCCAATGGCAATTCATATTATCACCATATACTTTTTCATGAAATATTTACATTGACTGAACCTTTGGCATGCAAAGTTAATCTTGTTCATTTTTCATTTACATCCAGTACGATAGTTACAAGTAATGAGTACCATTTCAATATCTTCCTCCTCCCAATATCAAGCACTGTTTGAACAACTTCTTGTTTAGTATTAGACGAAACATTAATTGTGAACTGCTTTATGTAGTCTATAACAATTAAAAACCAATCATATTGTTTTGCTTTAATCCTTTGTTCTAAAACAATGAGAAAAAAATCATACGACATATTGAGATAAATCATAATATAGCAGAATGATATTTATATTAAAAACATTTTATTTGACAAGGCTCAAGAAATTAGTCACGATAAATGTGATACACAAGTTCAATGCAAAAACTGTGTACCTGGTTCAATCACATAGGATCAAACCTTGGAATAGGTTCGGGCTTGCAAACCTAAATAATCTATAACAGTTTTTTGTTTGTTTGTTTGTTTGGTTTTTTCTTTTGTTAAGAAACGCATTGCATACACAAATATACATACATACATACATACATATATATATATATATATGCAAAGGAAATTACCAATTTAAGATTGCTGAAAGGAAATTACCAATTTAAGATTGCTGAACTTTGTTATAACTTGAATTATTGGCAAGATCGGGTTAGGAATATGTGAATATAATAATAATGTAGAATTGAATAAAACTGAAAGGTTATGAATTTTGAGGATGAAGATGAAGAATGTAATGGTTAGTTTAGAATAAAAAAGGATTGGTGAAAATAAGATAAATTCTCAGGATAATTTTGTAAAATTATACCATGATATTTTAGGGAAAAAATAGGTGTGGTAGTACGTTAAGGGAGCCGCTGGCTACACCAAACTCTTTTCTCTTTGCACCATACTAAGCAATTTTTTAATTTCTTTTTTTATAAAATTATTTTAAAAATAAAAAATTCAAAAAGAAGACAAGAACACAATAGAGAAATATTTGCTAAAAAATTGTTGTAAGATTGGCCATTCTCCTATCTGCTATTTATAGAGGTGCAAAATGTATAAGTTACAATTGTTTAACAATAAAAATAAATATGAGAATTAATAAAAACAAATTATGAAATATGGATAGTCATCTATTTGTAGTCCAGGAATGAAAAATATGGGATTCATGAAAATATTTATAAAATATATACATTATAAGAGTTTATAAACACCCACTATTTAATTATTATAACACTCCCCTTGAATGTTCATATTATAAGAAATATGTTTCGTCAGAACTTTACTAACAAAAAACCCGGTGCAAAAAAATCTTAGTGAAGGAATAATAGTGCATAATTTTTATTTGTAGAAAAATGTCTTACTAATGACTTTGCCAAGAAATTAAAAAGTGCAGTACGTATATTTACTCTCCCTGTGTAACACCCCGCCTCTCGAGCCCTATCATCCACATCATCTGACAGTCTAATTTTTTTCAATCAATAATCTTGGCCCGCCCGGAAGACGGGTCCGTGCTACGTTCTTCTTTCTAAGAGACTTCTTATGCATGTAAGTCTATGTATAAAATAATTTGTTGCATTATAAACAAATAAAATTCTTTATTTATTTATTCTAAGATTTTGAGTACAATGATCCATTACAGAGAAAATAAATTCAAAACTGAAAAAAAAATAATTTTGTTTGGGCCCACATGCCCTACAATGAAATAAAGAAATTTCTTAATAAAAAATCTCTCATATGAGCTGATAAATTAATTCTGTGAAATGTGAAAAATAGGGGGTGAGCTAAAAAGCTCAGTGAATCATTCCATCTATTTAATTCATTATTTCAACCAAATAATACAAGCATATCAAACACCTTAAGGGATTAAATCGATTTAAACAATATATTGTTCAGTCGTAATTTAGACCGAACAATGATAACCTCTATGCTTCAGATCTAGGGAAAAAAATCAATTCTGAAATTCAAACCCATATCTAGTAGGATCATTCCTGAAACCCATTCCATTCCGGTGTCGGTATTGACAGCCAGTTTCAATTTTACATGAAACACAGAAATCCTCCGTACCGATACGTGGTTTAAATCTTTGTTTAATCTTATTTATATGTGTAATGGTATAATAAATAAACATTTCAACAATATTTAAATATTCAAATTGTATAACATGAACATTGACTTTCAATTTTTAATGTAGAAGATCGTACAAGACGCAACTATAGAGCATACTCTCTTGGTCATAAACAGTATATTGATCAATGATAGCTTTAACAGTATAACATTTATATTGATTTTCGATTTCTAATGTAGAAGATTGTACAAGACGCAACTACAGAGCATACTATCTTGGTCATAAGCAATATAATAATCGAATATTATAAAGACAAAGGACAAGAATAAAATCAAACTAATAAAACAAGCAAGCATTATTTAAATCAAAATAATAAATTAAAAGAAAGGGAAAGAAATTCACCTCGAAATCGCTTCCTAAAATCTTTATAGCACTTCGTTGCTACTACCTTGCAAGCTATTTAGAATAGCTCAAGAAAAGAAAAAAAGAGGACTAAGATTGCCAAGAAAAAGGCAAAGAGAGACCAAGATGAATTTCAACTTTTGCTTTGGGATGAATGAAATGAGGGGGGAGAGGGGTTTATATAGAATCTTCGAGGGTCAATTCCGTCCTTTTTCGGCCTTCCTAAATTAGAAAATTTCCTTTTTTTGTTAGCTCTTGGTGGCTAGGGTTTTAGGGTTAGAGATTAGGGTTTTTTTTGTAATTTTTTCATAATTTTTTGGATATTTTTCTGTATTTTTTTGTTTTATTTCAAATTTTCAATATTTTTTATAGAGCTTTTTACGTGTCTATACAGTACTTAAAAATATATTACAGATATACCATATATTTCAATACTATACATATAATTAAAAATTAATTACAGAAATATCAAAAATTGGAGTGTTACCATTTTAAACCAAAAAAACCCATAAAATCAGCAAAAAAAAATAAGAAAATAGCAACCAAAAAAGGAAAACTGCTTTTATTTCACATTTAATAAAGCATATTAGGAAAAATAGGTTTTTATTTGACCAAAAAATCAGTTTGCTTATATTTTGTTTATATTTTGGTATATTATGATATATTTTGGTATATTGTGATATATTTTGGTATATTATGATATATTTTGAGATATTTTGTTTATATTTTTTATAATATGCATACAATATATAGAAAGTAATATGTATACTAAATTCTGAAGCATATTTTAGTATATTTTGGTATATTATAT
>JAJIYU010002404.1:0-30597 GCA_030144865.1 Tinospora cordifolia
ATTATGAAATTGATATTATATTTGAAATGGAACACTGGGTTGGACCCTAGTTCCCGGACATTGGATGATGGGCATGACCCCTCCTTGTCATTAGCGTTGGGCGCTCGTTGTTTTGATGAGAACACCGAGGATGGTCCTTTCGGTCTGAATGTCAACTGAAAACAATTGAATTGCTTGAAACACCTAATGTTTGATAAGTGTTTGTATATTCTGTGTTTTGACTTTAATAATGCTTGAGATGTATTGTGTATGATCCACTGGGCTCTTTGAGCTCACCCATTTCTTATTTTTCAGGTACCTAGTGGTTGAGCATTGCCGTTGATGAGACGAAGTAGAGTGTAATTAGTGGTAGACCTCCTTGATGAAGTTGTCTTAGTCATAAGTTATTTATTGTCTTTAGGTAGGAAAGTAGTCAGAGAATCTCCCTTTATTTCATTTATTGAGTTGTTATTTAAAACAAGGCCATGTGGCCAAATGTTAGTTTGATTATTATTGGGTTAAATTTTTGCACAATTTTGACATATGGCTTGATCGCAGAAAAATTAGAAAATTTGTTGCGCAGGTAGAACAAAGAGCTAGAAATTTGACTAAGTGTGAAAAAATTGAGAATTTTGATTAATTTGATTTATTTTGACCCAAATTGACCCATTTTGACTGGATTTGACCAAAATTGGTCATGTTCACCAATTTTGACTGAGTTTGACCAATTGACCAGTTGATCGGTTGACCAAATTGACTGAGTCAAATTTGGGTTAACTGAGACCTATTAGAGACAATTGAACTAGAAATGAGCCACATTTCACAAAGGAGCTAAAAATGAGTTTTAATAACGCAGATTTGAATATATACGGCGGGACTGGGCCAAGTGTTGACGAGATATCAATGCACAAGACCTAAATTTAGTAGTTTAATTCAGATGTTACTTTAATTGTATTCCTTACATAAAATATGATTGATATGACATCGGTTGTATGGTTTCTTGTGATTGAGCTACATTAATTGATTTTGAAATATATGTAGTCATACACTGATAGTGAGACCATAGTCTCAAGGTCCGAGCGCGGGGTCAGGGTACATAATGTGATTGAGATTAGACTCGATGTTCGAGTGTTGGGGTTAGGACATATGATCAAGGCGCCTAGCCTCAAACCCGCTCGAGTACGACACTTGAGAACTGAGTGTAGGGTTAGGTTATTCTATGAATACGCCTAGCTCATGACCCGCTTAAGTGGTCAGTATGCCTGACTCATAAGCTGCTCGAGCGATGACTATAGGGTTGGATTTGATGACTTAAACCCTAGTCTTGATACTGTTTAAGCTACATGTATTTAAACTAGTCTTCTTTAACTGTTGAATTGTTTATAATTGTTTTTACTACATGCCATGTTTCTATCACTATTATTCATGCATACGTGCACTGTTTTTGGAATGCGGGTTATTTGTGATATATTGATTTTACTATTCACTGAGCCATGTTGTATATTAGGTTTACTACTCTACTAATATTTCAAGTTCCTCAGCAGCTGACAAGGGGAAAGACGTGATGATAGCATAGTTCCCTGGATGGTTCTTTTTCTTTTTGGGTCCTATCAGATGGTTGTAACACCCCAAATTTTCGACCGGACCTCCATTTACGTGCTATCTCACGTGTGAATTGTCGTCTGATGAAAATCGAGATGCTACTTGAAAATTTCATTCTGTTCAAATCTTTTTCTTCAAATCAAGTTCATAAACACTTTGTTCTTAAGTTAATGTCTGGATAATTTCTCATATGAGACAAAAGAATCAAAATAAGTTCTCGAAACATTCACCGGGTTCCTCAATACAAATCATACATAATGCAGTGGAAAACATTTTAAAATTGAAATCAAACCGAAAATTTTAAAAACAAAATATTGCTTACGAATCCATTTAATTGAATTTAAATTCAAACAAATACAAGAGAAATCATTCCAGAATAATTAGACAATTACCACCTATCCCAGACGACCTCCCTAATGAGTCATCCACTGAAATTGTGAGTTTTCTGATATACGTTAACATATTCTATGTCCATGTGTACCTGAAAAATAAAGTGGGAGTGAGCTCGAAAACTCAGTGGATCGATCCTACACATCACACGCATTATATAGACCCAATACAAAACATTACAAACACTTTCAAACATTATGCGCTCAAACATTCATTTATTTTCGTCAACGTCTAAGACCGGAAGAGGGTTGAGATGCCTATCAGTATTCTCTGTGATCCAATCTAATCTCAGAGGGTTCTAATAACCATCTAAAACCAATCGAGACTCACATCACAGTCTAAGAGAGAGTACCTTCCGCGACCCGTACCGCCTTCCAAAGGCTTTGAACTGTCACAGTCAGCTCCAGGTGGGAATACCTACGATCCGCCTTGTAGCTCAACAATCTCAAGCAGTACCATATAGGAGATGTCACCTCGATCCGCTTCAGGCTTGTCAATCGTACCGGTATGTGGATTCTTAATAAACCATCGTCTTATTTTAGTTTTACAAATAATCTCAATCATATCAAGCATCACACGATTTACTAGAACAATAATTCAAACTACGCATGCAAGTTACATGATAAGATGCACGAGTAAACAATAAAGTTTAGATGCATATGCTCCTAGTCATGCATGCCATAATCGAGTAAATCTAAATGTAAGATCATACCACAAATTATTTACGTATGAATTAAAACTTCATCAAACAACACACATCATTCAATTAAGCCAAACCGTTTCAATCAATTTTCTAATAAAATTTTAATAACCTAAAACTATTCACACAAATGCTTTGAATCTTAAATCCATATAATACAAATGAGTAAGGAAGTCACACCCACCTGATTTTCCGAACGTCCCTCTTTCTGTTCGCCGCTAGTATTTGCTCTAAGAGGGTCGATCTGCAATACTAAATTTGTTATAATGATTATTTATAAGTTCCCAACTTCTTTATTTTAATAGCAGTAAATTTTCCTAGTCAAGGTTTCATAATAATTTCATGACTTATAATTTAAGAAATTTTAACCTAATCGAAATGATTTTAGTGATCAACTTCATGCATTAAGTTTTATAAGTATTCTTCAATTTCTTAGGCTCTATGATTTAAATAAATCATTCATAAAAATAGAATAATCACGAACAAAATAAGACTTTAAATTGTCAAGACTTTAGTCTTTTTTTTCATATTTAAAATTTCTAATCTCTTTTCCATTAATGTAATTCACCTTAAGCTGTTCCAATATTCAAATTCCTAAACAATTTGATCATGACATATAGCTCAATCAACTATTTAAATTCAGAATTTAATTTTCTTCTTTTTGAACTAATCTTTTACTATTATTAAATCAAAATTCCATCATCAAGAGTACAACTCAAGATCTGTTTCCTTTCATCAATTAATCCCTACCAATCGTTCCATAATTTTAATTTTCCAAACAGAATCATCCAATTACAAAGCAAATTCACAAACTCCAAAACCAAACTTTTAAATGTCTTACCTCCCTTGTTTTCCACTGTCGGCCGAACCAGAGTTTGGAATAACAGTTGATGGTGCTCCTTCTCTGTTGGACGTTCTGCAACTCAACCAAAAACCAGGTTGTGCTCCCTTCAATCGTGCTCCAACTAAATCATGAACCAAGAATCTCTTCCTCACTTCCACCGTTTTCACCAACCGGCCGAACGAACAGCTGAAGCACCATAGATTGTATCCCGTCTAGCTTTTGTTGGACCACCTGAAACTCAATCAAGAATGACCGTGCTCCAGCTCCTCATGCTTCAATCCAACCACAAACTAAAGAAGGAATTTAAAACTAGAATTCATCATTTTTTTTCCACCTTCCTGTTTTCTTCTTCAACGGTCGGCCAAATCCCACAAACTAAAAACACTAAGGTCGTGCTTCTTCTATGCTCTGTCTAACGGCATACTAGCTCCACCAAAACCAGATTTTGGTTCCTCTTTTTCAATCATGCAATGTTCCTCAATTCAGAATTTCGAATCAGAAACTGTTTTCAGATTCTACTCCTTCCTGTCTCAACCGAATCAAATTCCAGAACTTTAAGATTCCATGAATTTCAACGCACCTCATGCTCTGTTTTTTTTTTTTTTTTTCTGGTTTTTTTAAACCTAAAATTTTGAGTTCCAAATCTGGTTTTCAGCTTGGTGTTCTTACATTCCAGCTTGCCCAAGTCCAAATTAGGTTGCAGTATTCTCCTTCTTCTTCCTTTGGTCTCCTTCCTCTTCAGTTTCCTCCTTCTTCATGGCCCCAGATTGCCGTCCGAACACAGGTTCTGAGTTTGTTCTAGATCAGCTTCCCCTTCAATGGCCGTCCCCATGCTTTTACAGAGCTGAAATCATCCAGATACTTCTCTCATTCACTGCCAAATCCGTTCCTTGAACCTTTTTTATTCTTTTTTTTTTCACCGACTGAATCAAATAACCAGAATTTTCTGGACTTCCTAATCCCATTTGACTCACGCTCTGTCGGCCAACTCCATTTTTTGAATTTTCGGATTCTTTTTTTTTTTTTTTCTAATCACTTGAGTTATTTAAATTTTATTATAAGCTTTTACCTATATGCTAATAATGAAATTTTCCTCACTCATTTTAATATTTGTATTATATGTATACTTATATATATATATATATATATATAGTTTTCCAATGCTTCAATTCATTCAACATTTCCAATTTCCTGTTTTCACCAATTAGTGAGAATTTTTTTTTTTTCATACACAAGTTACAAAATTCGGGGTTGTTACAATGTTGGTCACTTGTATGTCTGTAACTAATGGTCAGACTGTTTACTTTTGAGAACAAGAATGTATGTGATATTTTGTTTACTCTTGCACTTTATTGAATAGACGTTTAAATTACTCTGGTGTGGCTTGATAGTATTAAGGCTTAATGGTAACTGGGCAAACTTGACTCAATGAGTGAATTTGTTGAGCTACCGTGCCAATCAGGCCACCCTTTGGCCTAGGGAAGGGGTTCTGACAACACATAGTTTACAACAATCTAGGGTTGCTAAGGTGGAATTACTACACTTAGCTCATTGCAACTGGAGGTTGCTTTCGTAGCAATTTACTAACAATTTGGGGTTGCTTACCCTGCAATTTGTCTTTAGCTATATGTGATGCACTAGGTTTAATCTAGTTTTAGCGATCTAACTTGATTTCACTGAGTATTTGATGCTCATATGGATTTTCACTCAATAATTATTTTAGGATTCTTCCATTCACTTAGTGGATTACTTACAACTTAAAACACTTGGGGAATTGCGCTATTTATCAAGAGATGGGATAAACCACTATATAAGGCATCAAAATAACTTGATTTCATTTGAAACTAAGATTATACTTTCACGTCTTATATTTTCTCCAGCACACGTTGATTATTTATAGTTGTAATGCACTCTAAGTAGTTATAACTACCTATTACATTTTAAAATACATATGCAACAAATTAAAACCCTAACTATTTACAAGTACAACCAATTGCCACTTTTCATCTCATAATCCACATGTGATGCAATTAGCAAAACCACCTTTGATGCCTTGACTAGCATCACTCGTCATCCTTAAGTCGTTATTAGGGTTAAGCGTTGCACAGCCACCTATAACTTTTTGTCAACTTGTTGATATATGCCTACTTATAAGTTTTTACACATGTCCATAACTAAATACACCTTATTTTCCACGCATCGATTTCTATAAAACTAATGCACAACATTGACTAGGCGTCTATCATTTTGCTTGACACTTAAAGTTGACTCCTATGTGCCACTTGTTTCACACTCTCTCTAGTTGCTATCCTCTTTGCCTAGCTATACTAATGTCCTTACATGCATATCAAATTTGCACAAATTCTTAATCCTTATGAGCTTCCACATTCGCCCATACATTGGTTTCCTATAAATCACCAAGCCTGAGGCTGAATTTGGCCTTCACCCAAGCACATGTATTTGTTAAAACTTTGTTAGCAAGTATCTACCCAAACACTTAATTGGCTACATCATGCCACTATTTTGAGCACGCCAATAGTGATTTATATGTCATTACCTCTACCTTAGGCAATCATGTTAAGAACTATCTTTAGAACTCAGGGGCTAAGATGTGACCATACTATTTTTACTATTTACCACTCTCAAGATAAAGATTTATACTTCAATTTGTAACTTTTTTAGGCACGCGTCTATTCAACTATCTAGCATAGAAGTTGGCTAGTAACTAAAGTTTCAATAACCTTAAAGAAGGTAGGCTTTGAGAAAATAAAAAACTCCAAAAAATAAATAAAGAAAGAAAACCTTGGAGACAAGGCTATTCATCAATTGCGAGCTATATCTAACCTTTATGTAAGAGCTATACAAATTCAAAGTTTAAGTACTATAATTTTTAATAATTTTTTAATTAAAATAAATAGTGGAAAATCAGGGCATCGCCTCAAAAGCTCCAAAGAAAAATTATTTGAAGCGAGCATTTCAGACCATTAATTTTCATTTACAAAATGCTAATGTGACAATTGTAATTAAAAAAGGTAATGCATGTTGTAAGTGTCGGGGCGTCTGCTCTTGCTTATGAAGTTGATGATCCAACTGAGCGTAGGGGATGAGCGAACGAATTGTGGGATTCGTGATTAGGACCGTATAGGCGAAACATTATCAGCTCTTCCAACCAACCTTCCAAGGCTGAGCTTAAAGGGATGAGCTGAGGAATAACAAAATTTAGAAATTTGCCGACTTGAGAGCGGAAGACCTATCAAGGCTAAGTTAACCTCATCACCAGAATTTGAGCTTATCTCCATAATTTGGGCCTACAAGTTCGGAAGTTACCCATGGAAGGTTTAAGAATGGAAGAATTCCAAGTGGTCAAGAATTCTATTAATAGGAATTCTATTGAAGTAGATAGTTCCCATTAGGAGAATACTAAACTGGAAACTGCATACCGTTGTACTTGTAGATACCTCATCTTTTGTAAATGTAAGCATTAAATTACTTAAAAAACTCATCATATATTACAAAGAGGTTTTATATCAGTAAAGAGAGTTTTTTTTTTTTTTTTTGGCTTTTTCCCTCAAGTTTGGTATTATTCTCCTTTTTACTCTTATTTTCTCTATTTTACTTGTCGTTGCTCAATAATTGCATTAACAATTGGCATCATCCATTGGAAGAGCATATATCACAATATCTTTGAGGTCAATCGTACAGATGAGTTTCAACACTATTGACAGACCAATTGTTGAAGAAATAAGAGTCTCACCATAAGTGCCTCATTCGCAGCATGAAAAATAAGAGTCTCACCATAAGTGCCCCATTCGCAACATGAAAGACCTCCAATGAGGAGGAACTCAACTAAAAAATCTACAAGGATTAAGGCAATTGAGAAAATAGCGGAGAGAATGACACAAATGATGATGAAGCAGTAAAAAACGTTACACGCTTCCCGATAAGACTAGTGTAACACCCTGCCTCTCGATGATCATCTTTGAGAGTTTGAATATCAATATTAAATACAATATAATCCATTAATACAACATTAAATTATAGTAATTCATCAACCACTTATTCACTGTACACAGATGACTCATTGGGATCACTTAGGGGACATGACATTACTAATACTCTTTCTAATACATGTGCCACAATCTCAAACAAAGACAAAGTCAACATATAAAATAACCACATATCAATTAAATGTAATAACATAGAAGGTAAACTATCAAGTTTGATTATCAATAAAATAGTTCTCTTACATTTCAATAAAACAAATACTATTTGGGTCTAATGGCCTCTTGTTATTCAATTTACAAAATAAAATTAGCTATGAATCTATAGGGACATTGTGCCCAATAAAACCGAGACTACTACCAAAATCAACTTCGGTTGTAAAGATGTCTCCAGCCGCTCCTAGCTACTGTTGACTTAAAATGTTATAAGTAGGGTGAGCTCAAAAAACCCAGTAGATGGAACCAAGTATTATATCAATTAAACAAACACACATGTCACACACTTCCAAGCATTAGGTGTTTTAAACATCGAGGTGTTTTGAGTTGTCGTTCAGACCAAAAGGATTTTTCTTGGTGTCCTCTATGGTCGGGGATATAAGCTAGAGGTAGCACCGTAAGGCCGGTTACCTATTAAGGACTCTAACTAGGGAGAGGTCTTCTATGACTCTCATTCTTGTCTCGCTACTACCACTATCGTGATAGCAGTATCAATCTCAAGAATCAGATAAACGACCGAAGTCAAGTTTGGGTTAGATACGTCCACAATGAGACTTAATGGTTGGTCATTGCCCCAATACGTGGTTAAAATTTTTATCAATCTTTTCTTAGTGAACTTCATAACATAAAATAAACGGAATCTATTAACTTTCAAAATAACTTTCACAATATTCTAAACATTCAAACCCACATCATCAAAAATAAAGGAAAAGATATTTCATGCTATATATCATGAACTCATCCAAGTCATTCAATCATATAATTAAGCACACACATGCATAATTTATTTAAATTAAATTAACAATTTAAAACTCGGTAGTCATCTCCACTTATTCAGAAGTCCCACCGCTTCGAGATCCATAATGCTCTAGATTTATCCAAAATATTGACCTAATTCAGATCAACAATTATTATTGGTAAATTTATTTTTCATCGAGAAATAAGATTTCTTATATTTATCATTTATTTTTCACTCTTTATTTTTATACTGCACCATCATTATTTTTAATGCATTTACAGTTTCATTTTCAGTGTATTGTACACTATTGCCTTAATTTATTTGTAGGCTTAGCCAAAATATTATTTTCATTCAAGAGCTGTATTATGATGAATTAATTGGCTATTCTATTATTAAATTAAAAATTTTGAGATTTAATATAATGATATCATGCATATTTTGCATGATTATCAAATTTATTTTTATTAATGATACATAAAATCTTTATTTTATAGATCTTGATATTTTTCATAGAAAATATTTTATTTTCTTAATATTTAAACTTATTTTTCAGCAAACTTAATTTCTATTTTTCTTTTAAAATATTTTATTTTCTGATTTATTTATAAGTTACATTATTTTTATCAATTTTACAATTTGTACCATCCACTAGATTATTTTTCCAACTATATACTCGTAGTGTATAATTACTTATGATTTCCATTTATTTACGTGATTATCTATTAAATAAATTACTAATTTTTATTTTCTTTTAATTATGCTATTTTTATTTTTTTAACTTAATTTATTTTATCTTCTTTATTATTTGCTATTCTACCTTAAGCATATATTAAATTTATATCTTGACTTATATGCAATTATTTATTTTTAATTTTAATCTCTGGTTTTCAATATTTGTAAGACCTTGGCTCTCGAACCTTTAACATTTGTCATAGGCGGCAATGTATTTGTCTTGCAACTTGAGACTTAATTACATTCGTATGCAATCACTCTTGTGTTCTATTCGAGAATCGAGATATTATTATTTCTCGCATTAATCATTCTCTTTTCCTGGTTGCAGTAGGGCATATACCAAAGTACAAAAAGTGCATAGATAAATTGGCTTTGAAATAGATTAATAATAATGTTGAGATAAAATGATAAGCAAAAAAAGGCTTTTGAGAACAAATTTGTAACCATGGTGGGTCATATGCCCTACAATCGAAAAATTTAAAATAAGTTCATTTTTTACGTCCTTAACTGAGGGTATACTAATACTGATAATTGTTTTTATATTACTTGTTAACACAAGTATCTTCAGTGGTTTTCTGAAAAAAAAAAAAGTGAGTGAAGTGAGCTCAAGAGTCTAGCGGATCATATATAACACATTTCAAACATTATTAACGTCAAAAACATAATTGTCGGGACCCCTTCTCTAAGCCAAGGGCGGCCTGACCGGCACAGTGCCTTGACGAACCCTCTCATTAAGTCGAGTTTGCCCGATCACTGTTAAACCCTTTTAAACTCATATAACAGACGATATCAGAATAATTGAGACACTTAAAAGCAAAAGTAAGCAACATCCAAAGCGGAAGCATTTCATTAAATATTAGTTTTGTCCAAAATACATAATGACCTCTTACATATGTACAGAATGACCAACCTCTAATCAAAAGATCAAAAGAACAGGGATAGAATCGTGAAGGAGTCAGACGATCACTATGTCTTTTCTTTTGTCAGCCACTGTAGAACCTGAAATGATGATAGAGTAGTGAGCCTAAATCAACGTAGCTCAGTGAGTAGAAAGATCAACATATCATTCATAACCAATATTCCAAAAACAATGCATGTATGCATGAGTAGTAAAGATAGTATGGCATTCGAAAGCATGACATAGTGTGAAAATAGTTATAAATAGTGCAATAGTTCCAAAAAACATCTCAAATCAATGCTAGGTAAGAACATATCTAGGCTAGGTTAACTTAACAATCCAACCTATGATCATCGCCCGAGCGGGTCCTGAGTCAGGCGTACTGGCTACTCAAGTGGGTCGTAAGCTAGGCGTATTCCGCGAATACCCTAACCCCGCTCTCGGTCCTTGAGTGCCATGACTCGAGCGGGTCAAAAGTTAGGCACATTGGTAATACGCCCTAACCCTGCGCTCGGACCTCGAGTCCAACCTCAATCACATCAAGTACCCTGGCCTCGACGCTCGGCCGTTGAGCCTATGGTCTCACTACCAGTGTACATCTACATATCTCTAAATCAATCAGATGTATCTAAATCATGTGAAACCATTTAAACCATGTCATTTCATACAAGTTTTATGTAAGGAATAAAAGTCACAGAAAATACCTAAATCAGACTACTCACCTCGGGTCTCGCGCACCGATGTCTCATCGACAGTCGGCCTAGTCCCACAGTATATACTCGAATCTGCATTGATTGAACTTCATTTCAGTTCTTTTGACAAGTGTGACTTAACTCTTATTCCATTAACCCTAATCGATCTTGGTCAACCCGAACTTGAGTTGGTCAATTCGATCAACTGGTCAAACCTGGTCAACTCAGTCAAGACATGACCAATTTAGGTCAATTTGGGTCAACTGGGCAGAATTGGTCAAAATTGGTCAAAATTGAGTCAACTGGGTCAAAATCCCCAATTTCTATACTTAGCCAATTTTAAGCTTTTTAGTTTAATTTGGGCAGCAAATTTGTTAATTTTCTTGCGATCAATCCAATCGTTGGATTTATACAAGAACTTGCAGATTTAATTAAGACCCTTCAAATATTTACCAAAATTTTATATTTTGATTTTAGAATTCTTTTGTTAGGTTTTTCAACTAAATTATCAGGGGCCTTTAATTCTGGATTTCCTTCCTATCAGCACAGTCAAGTTCCTGAATTTCCTATGACCAATCTAACTGTTGGATTTCTACAAAAATTTCCAGATCTAATCTATATTCAGTAGATAATCCATAGAATTTTTTGTTTCAATTTTCTGGTCTCATTTACTAATGTTTTCAGGTGGAATTTCAAAGGTGTTAAATTCTAGTCCTTTGGTCTTACCTGTACAACAATCTCTCCAATTTTTATGGGAACAATCCATATGTCAAAATTACATGAAATTTTCCAGATTTACTCTAAACTTCCTAAGGATTACTCAGAATTTTATTTCATGATTTTTGGACATTGTTTGCTATGATTTTTAATAGGGATATCAGGATAGTTGAATTCTCGGACTGCATGTTTCCAGCAGTCAATTATGTATTCAATTGGCCCACTAAATCAATTTAGATAGGGGTGAAATTTGGTATACTCAATCTTGATATGTCTAGTGACCTCCCACTAAATTTCAACTCAAAACACCTACGTTTGGTCAGTCAACTGATCTGATACTTCTCTATCTAAAAACTGGTTTTCCAATTTTCAAGTTTTCTAAGTTGTTTTAAGTGCCTTAATTTCCAAGTTTTTTAACTTCTAGTCTAGGGCCATTACTTGTACATGTTGCAAGCATTGAGGTCATACAACAACCTCTTATCAAGGCCTTTTTGAAACAGTATACCCATAAGCCCCAAAATCGTCTCATACACAACCTCAACAACATGACATACATAAGGAAATTTCAGAAATTTGTCTAAGTCCAAAGTTCATGTGTAACAGGAGGTTTTCAACAGCATACAGAAACTTATCTACAAAGCCTTAAGGTTCGACCTTTATACCTCCTTGCAGCCCTTAATGTAAGCTTTCAATTGGTCTAAGTCTCGGCCAAAATGGTTGCCCTTAGCCACTGGAAATGGAGGCTCAAAGTCACTCTCAAGATCACTTTCCTGCACAAACTGTTATGACAGTTAGCAACAAGGCAACTTCAACAGCTTGTATAACACGTTTAAGTTTTTGTTTTTCATTTTATATTAGTTGGACATTGTAGTATACATGAAAAAGAAGAAAATGAGTGGTCTTACCCCCAAAATGGACCTCGGATGGGTCATGAACAAGCAGCTTGAAAATCGGATCAACACATAGTTTTCAGTGTCTGGTTTCCAAGTGTTAGACAACATGTTTTCTCAGCTGTTTTCGTCTCAAACGGATGGAGTTTTGGATAGACAGATTGCACGGCCTTGTAGATTGGTCTGAAAGCTTTCCAACGAGTACAAGAACGTCGTGAACGGTGGTGGGATGAAGGAGAACAAAGCTGTGGAATTTGGGAGTTCAAAAATGAAAAAGTCGAAAATGAGTTTTATTGCATGTTTGAGCTCTTCAGACATGGCAATGAGCTCCCCACATGGCTCATTGAGTTGCCTAAATGGTGGACAGCTGTCCACTACTTGAACCCTGCCCGGCAGAGCTGCCGAAGTTCAAAATTTCGGGGGCCAAAAACTGTTGCTGCTGCTGGTTTTTCGCCAAAAAGGGGAAGGAAAAACCAGAAAAAGAGGGGAGAGAAGAAGGAAGGTGGGGCGCTGGGCCGGCTGGCACGCGGGCTAGCCCAGCGCCTGCCCGGCCTGCTCAACAACAGGCCTGGCAGTCCAGGCCCAGCGCCTGGACTGCCCAAGTCTGAATTTTTTTTTCTTATTTCCTTTATACATGTATATATATACATGTACATATATATATATATATTTCGCTTTTTTTTTTGTAAAATTGTAAAAATTATTGTTCCATCTTTCTTTATCAAACATTCTAATTAGACACCAATTTTCATCATTTGTACAATTATTATTTCTAAAAAATTAGATATATTTTTCTTCCAAAAATTTCATTTATTACTCTAAAAATTTCCTAAAAATTTTAAAAATTCGACACTCAATCCTAAAAATTGTTTTTCTCAAGAAAACACATTTTTCTTATAGTCTCATGTATTTTCTCCTCAAAATCACATTTTTTCCATTATTTCAATTTTCTCCAATAAATAATTCGAAATTAAAAAAATTGAGGATAATTCATGTATTTCATTTAAAATTTCCGAAAATACATATATCAAACCTGAAAATTTTTGTACATCAAAATGTGGGTTGTCACAATAATACATGTAAACACTTATAAATCATTAGATGTTTTAGACACTTCAATTATTTAAGTTGATGTTAAGATCGACAGAAATTTCCTCGGTATTCTTTTGTGTCCGAACTCTTAGAAGTGACACCCAGCAAGCCAATTCTTCATCATGACACAACCTTAGGAATGAGGTCTCACTCGATTCTTAGCCCCAATTCAACTACTGCCATAGTAGCATGGACACCCACCTAAGGTGAAAAAATACCTACAGTGATACCAGACTACTGTCATAGTATCTATACCACTACCCTGGTAGGTGGTTGGACTCTTAATTGTCTTTATTTAGTGACCGCTAGCATGCCCAATTTATTTCATTATTACAGCATATACATGCTAAACATGTTGATAAATTATCGTGCCTTAGGTCGTATCAATCATGCTATTCATTAAATAACATAAATGGCATACTCTCGAAAAATTATTGAAAACACGTAAGTTACATGTCATGCTATAAATGTATAACAACCAACAATCAAATAAGTAAGCATTATCACATTTCCTAGCATGCCTTTAAACAATATAAAGACAGTAACCAATAATTCATGTATCACATTTTAGAATAAGGTAATATTAGAGAGAGAGGATGGTCATCTCCACCTTTGACGCTTAAATCCTTCTAATATTAATATTCTGAGCATTCTCAAGTCTTCAACCTTCTTTCCTCACTCAAGGAGAGAGTAATGAAACTTTTTTTCTCTTGAGCTAGAAGAGAACTAAAAAAACAAATGAAGAAGATAAATTGGCTTTAATCTTCTTTCCCACAACCCTATTCCACTACTCATATTTTAATATATTATATTTTATTTTTACGGAATTACTTATGAGATAATTAGAATTGTGATAATTTTTTTATTTTACTTTTCATGTAAATTTACCATTCTATTTCTAAACGGTAAAATTATCATTCTACCTCTGAGTATTTAATGTATTTTCATAATTTAATGAACTCATTTCTATATTTTTTAATATTCAAAAATTTTTCAGGATATTACAATATCATCTCAGGTTACTAAATTTTTTTGAAAATGTTTTTAATTAATTTTTATATTATTTTCTATGTTATTTCCTCTTTATCACTTAATAATTCAAAATATACATGTATGTCTATACACACAAACACACACCCACATACACACATATATGTATATTATAAAATTCAAAATTTATTATTTTTATTTATTTTTGACTAGATTTTCATAAATCTAATTTTCTAAAACCTTTTCCTATTAAGAATTTAATAAATATATTTCTTCACTATTTCACTCTATTTTACCAATTAGACAATTTTTAATCTAAAAAAAAGTTATTTTTACTCAAATAATTTTGTGAAAATTATTTTAGTTAGTTTTCAGCATATTTTAATCCTCAAATTAATTTGGGTGATTTTTCTCTATTTATTTTTTCTATTCACTATTTTTTTATTATTTTATACATTTATTTTCCCTTAAAAATTATATGCTTAATAAAAATTCTGATTTATCATATTTTTCTGTTTTTAATAAAAACTCCAGCAAGATGATTTTTCTAATATTTCATTGTTTTAGATCATGCTACCTATTTTTTGTATTTTATTTTTTTCTTTAACCCTGAAAATCATTCTTTTTCTTCTAATATTAATGACTTTGTTTTTTTAATCTTATTCATGCATGTACTAAATCATATAACAGAAAAATAAAAATTTTTGATGTGTTTTTCACATTCAAAACAGGTGTTCTCACATCTAATCTTTATTATTTCATGTTTTTATCCATGTAAATTAATCCACATCATGTTACATTGTAAAACATAAATTATATGCTGTCTAAAATCTATAACATGATGAAATCTATGATCTTGATATCTAAAAATTAAAATATTTTATTCTTGACATCTATTCATGTCAAAATCAAAGAAAAGCACATGCTTCTTACTTGATCTACTTTATTCAAACAATAAAACAATGTATGGTTTAAGAATCTCACCCTAGCGCCTTAATCCCGTTGTTGTTCAATTCTCCAACGGTTTGATCCCCTTTACAAGTGTGTCCCCTTCTGTAAACCTTGTGGATGAAAGGATACAAGGTGACGAAGTTCCTTCAATGATCAACCTCTCAAGACGTCAAGAAAGGGGTGGAGAAAAAAAAACCCAAAACTTGGGATTTGATCTTACTTTTTGTTATAAATAATTATCTTGAATGTCTTTGTAATCCTTACTATTTAAAATTTTGTAACCCTTTAATATTTAAAATTTTGTAACCCCTTAATATTTAAAATTTTTTAAGCCTTATATCTAAATTAATGAATTATTTAAATATTGTAATTATGATTGATGTAACCCCCCATTCCTAAAATCTATATAAAGGAGTACTTACATTATAAAGTTTGTAACAAGGTTGAAATTCAATCTATTATCAAGAGAATGAAAAGCTCTCCGCTATTTCTATTCTCTCAAGTTTGTCCTCTTAGTTTCTTAATCTTTTAGTAGTTTTCTTTTATTTTATAATACATTATCAACACGATTACACTTTTGATGAAAATATCTTGAAAATCAAATAAATAAGAGCTTCAAAGGTAAAAGTTTGGAGGTATGTTTTTAATTTGTGAGATTAATTTTTATATTATTATTTGAATGATGCATATATTTTGTATATATGTATGATTTAGTATAAAATATATATAATATCATTGACCAAGAAAATATGGTCTGTAGTTGCGTCTTGTACGATCTTCTGTATTAGAAATCAAAAATCAAAATATGACAAAGGAATATTGATTTGATATATAATCAATTACTTTTATTCTATTCTTGATTTTTATAATACAAAAAATACTATAAGTTTAGTTGATAGTACGGGAGCCTTCTCCCGAGTAAAGTTAAAAATTAAAAGGGAGATGGGTCATCCCGTTTTAGGAGGTCGATTATTTAAGAAGACTCTGTTTCACTATTCTTTCCTGAAGGTTGTCCTATCAACTCATACAAATAATACCTTTTGAAAAGAAAAATCAAGATATGAGTATTTGAAAATAAAATATTATTCTTGGTGTTATTAACGTTCATATATTATTTCTTATTATAATTTTATTACAATTATATATGTGTATTCATTTGTAAATTATATATGGATGTTAAAGTATGAATGTTTAATATTATGAAATATGGTAAATGTACGTCTATCTCATTAATATTATGAAAAATGATTGATCCTTCTAAATATAAGTATTAAATTGCAGATTTTGATGCAAAAGCAAAATAAAAATTATTTTGATAAAAAAATTCGTCCAAATGGTATTATATATTCCTTGTAGTGAATGTTGATTTGTTAATAATTATTGATACGGACGTGAATATAATTGCTATAATATTAAAAAATATATTATAGTGATTGAAACATGAATGTTTTTCTGAAAATAATTCTCATACCATAGTGGTCATTGTTTTCAAATAGTTAATATTATGTTATAAGACATAAAGAGATTGTAAATTAAATGAGATTATTTTTATAAATTAAAAAAATAACTCTAAGATAATATTTTTATCTAAATTAAAATTTTAATTTTCATTATTTATTTTTATTGAGTCTATTTAGCTTGATATAATATTTTGTTTATATCTTGAGCTACATGAGAAAACTACATATATTATTGAAATTATTTTATTTATATATTTGAATCAATAACTAAAGCCTCAAAGGCCTTCTCTAAGACCCTTAGAATATTTAAAATTATTTCAATCATGTATATTAACTGAAATTATTTTTAGTAAATTTTGATTCATTTGAATAAAAAAGAAAAACTTGTGATTAAAATATATATAGCTTGAAGCTATATATATAAAAAAATTCAATCAAAATCTTATTATTTTTTATTTATTTAAATGCAAAAATATTATAGTTGATTGCAATTGAAGTTGCAATACCAATTAGATACAAAATATATTATGATATTTAATTTGGTATATCGAAATAAGAAACTTGAAAAAGAAAATTCATAGCCTGAAGCTATATAACGAAATAAATATTTTATAGGCTAAAACTATTGAGAAATAAAGTTTTGGTTATTAGCTATTAAAAAGGGCTTTGCTAGTGAGATTTTCTAGTATAAAGCCATTGAAAATAAAACTATAAAATTATTATAACTAGCCAGAAGTTATTGAAGTATTTTGAAATATTAAAGTTATAATACTTTATTCATAACTAGATTGAGTTTTGCTTATGCACCTACAGATATAATTATAGATTTCTAAATTAGTCAAAAAATTGTTAAATGATAATAGAACATCTCACAAATTTTTATTTTACCATTTTTCTAAGCGAAAAAATTAATAATAAATTAATATTATCTTTGAACACATACATTTTATTTTATTATTTAATATTTTTTATTCAACATTTATCTTTTGCTTCAAATCAATTTTATAAATATATTTCATGACAAACATTATTAAGAGATTCATTATAATTAAATCTGCACATGAAGTTGTTATATTACCTGATCAATTAAACTTAAAGTTTATTTTGATCATACAATGAATCATGTAATATTTAAATATTACAATGTCATAAAATAATATTAAATAAAAATATTATTTGATGTTGAATATGCTCTTGAAGAAGCATTCAAATATTGATATGATAACAAAAATAATGATGAAAAATCACACTTTGATATATTTTATATGCATATTCCATAAATAAAATTATTTTATGAACTATAATTATGGTTATAGTTGTTGATAATATGGTTATAATCGTTACTATTTTTTTGAAGTGGAATAATGTTCTTATTGCAACACATGAAATTATATATTATAAAGTGTTTGCATTATGTATCAAATAAATTAATATTGGTTGGATACCTACAGTATCACCATATGATTGATCAATGCCTTCATAAAAAATATGCTAAAATTGAGAGAATTATTGATGGCTCCTAAAGAGTAACTACTATATTTACGAATGCGGCATATTTGCAGTGACAAAGTAATGTCTTATATTTTGCTAAAATTGCTCTCGAAGAACAATTAGTATATTGACAAATAACTGCTTTTAAAGAGCAACTTAAAGATTTGTAAATGAATGTTCTTGAAGAGCAATTAGTTTTTTCTCTTGGTTTATTATACTGACACACGAGGTCGATTGAAATATATTGTGATTGAGAATAAAAGGTTCTTTGACACAAATATATTTATATTTTGGCATGATTAGCCAATTTATTTGGAACCTCAATATAATGCTTCTATCATGTTATGATTCAGTGAAATAATTTTCTTGTCATTAGGGGAAGGAAACCTAATTTTGAGACAATGACATAAAATTGCTAATGCAATTTGAAGCTATGTGAACATGAGTTTCAAAGAAAAAGTTGAAAATCAATTGATAATTCACAAGATCAATTAACTATATGAACATAAATCTCAAGGAAAAGTTAAAAAACCAATTGGTAGTTCACAAGATCAGTCATGTGCAAATAATCAATGCACGAGTTATTTGTGAAAGTTTGACACAATTGAAGTGTGATTAATCAGTTAAGTCAAATGACATATATGCAAAATATTCCTAAAGAGGAATAAAATAATATTTCGCTTATATGTCCCATGAATTGAGAATTAAATATTTTATGAAATGGAATAAATTGAGGACATAAGTATTCTGATGCATAAATATTATCTCCTGAAGAGATATATTTTGAAAAATCAAACATTCTCTAAAGAAAATAGATTTGATATGAATGTCTAACAAAAAGACATAAGGATGCCTTGTATGTGAAAAATATCATAAATTCAATATATGTGTGAAATATTGAATGAAAATGAATATTGCTCATGATATTTATGATATTTCAAAGTGTCATTGATATTCTATAAAATGGGGATCCCACACTATAGATTGTGAAATAATGTTGACATTAAAAATGAGCAGTTTGCACTTATTGATGAATGATAAATATTTTTATCCCAACACTTGATAGTGTACAATGTGTTGGATGCAAATGAATAATCTATGAAATTTTCAAAGAAAATTGGATCTATGAATGATGATATATATAAAAAATCTCAAAAGGATTAGAATCCTAGAAGGATTAAAAACCCTGAAGGATTTAAAATGCATGCTTGAAGTAAAATGTTTCGAAATATAAATTTTAGAATATTTAACATTATCATATATATTACTTGACTATTTGTATGCATCTTTTAGAATCCTGTTGATTGCTATTAGTAATTATATTTATATGTTCATACTATAATTAAATTTATTAATTCGTGTTTATTATGCATGTCTTTATTATTTACTACTTGAATGATATGACCATGTAGGAACTAGTAAAAAATAAAAAAGATATCAAATTAGAAGAAATTTGATATGAAAGATCTTGGAAAAACAAAATTCTATCTTAACCTGTAGATTGAGAATTTTTCAAGTTGAGTTCTTGTCCATCACTAAGTTTATTCATAAAGTTTTAGATGGACAAAACATCACAAAGTTTTCAAATGGTAATTAGATCATTTGAAGTTGACAACAATTGTTTTATCTTCATGATAGAAAAAATTATTGGTCATGAAGTACCAAATCTTATTACTACTGATGTACTTATGCTCTTAACAATTGCAAGATCTTGTTTTCTCTACCAAGTTACTTGCAAGATCTAACTCCCATCAGCTCAAAGATATTAGAATGACATTAAACACATATTATGCTATCTTTTAGTTCAAATGATATGATTCTATATTTTCGATATAAACAAAATAATACCAACATTGGCTCGAATGTAGATATTGAGTTTTTAGCAGATCCTCATAAAATAAGGTCACAAAGATGATCTATTTTTACTCATGCTGATATTGCAATGTTATAATGATATCCATAAAGCAGATTTTTCAAATGGTAACAAGTCATTCTTGCAATCTATGAAACAAGTCATGATGTGTATAACTAAGATCTATGATCCAACATATTCAAGGATACTGTCGATTATTAAAGCTTGTTTGGTAACATCATATGAAAAAATGCAACATGTAATGCATGATTACGAAAAGGATTTATCGAAAGTGACAGAACCAAATATACTTTACTAAGATTCTTCTTTACACATGAACTTCAAAAGAATGATGAGATTAATATTCAACAAATAAGATTGAGTGAAAATCTTCACACTTGTTCGTAGAAGTTCTGCCAAGCACAATATTTGGATGTGCTGACTCAAGATATTTTAAGTAAGACAACAAAAGAAAGTCTACACATGTCATCATGAGGAAGAGAATAAAAAAGAGTTAATGATTAGTACACTGTACTCTTTTTTTCTTAGCTAAGGTTTTATCCCATTGAGTTTTCCTTGCAAGGTTTTTAATGAGGCAGTCCTAACAATAGTATAAGACTCCAAAAGAATATGTATTCTTTTTCCTTCTAGATTTTTTTTCCACTGGGTTTTATCTAGTAAGGTTTTAATGAGACATATTCTCATATAAAAGACATTCAAAGGGAGAGTGTTATAAATAATTATCTTGAATGCCTTTATAACCCCTACTATTTAGTAATTTGTAACCCCTTAATATTTAAGATTTTGTAACTCTTATGTCTAAATTAATGAATTATTTAAATATTGTAATTATGATTGATGTAACCCCCCATTCCTAAAATCTATATAAAGGGATGCTTACATTGTAAAGCTTGTACCAAGGTTAAAATTCAATCTCTTATCAAGAGAATGAAAAACTCTCCGATATTTCTATTATCTCAAGTTTGTCTTATTAGTTTGTTGATCTTCTAGTAGTTTTCTTTTATTTCATAACACCTTTTTTTTTCTTTCTTTTGTTGAATCTTTGATGATGGGAAAGGGTATTCTTTTTCTCTTTTTCTTGCTCTTGTTTTTGTGTGTCTTGGAGAGTGAAAGGGAGGACGTCTATGGAGAATGGAAACCCTAGAAAAAAGGGCTAGGGTGAATCCTAGGTGGTTTTGGTTTTAGGGAAAGTAGGGAAGGAAACAAGTATTTTGATTATCTTTTATTTCTAATTTTGTTTGAACTTTAAATTTGAAATCTAAAGTGTGGGGTGCCATTTCTAGTGTATTCAGTGCTTTCATGTTGCTTGTTAATCAGCTCACAAGCCCATATATTGCATACATGTCAGTATTTAGCTATTTTAGCTAATGAGATTACTACTTATACCGTATGATCTCGTTTTGACCCTTAATTTGAATTAGTTTATTTTAGTGATTTTTCTTGTCATTTGGTGCTCATTTAAGTGATTATTTATGAGAAAATATACATTAATTTTTGTGTATTTATTTTTCAATATTTTATATATAAATTTATTTAATGTCCTAAATGTCTATATGTGTATATACCTTAATTCACATAAATTTTATCAATTTAATTCTTGTCATTTTTTTATAATATCTTTTAGATATTTTATTTTATGTAATTTATTCTCAAATTACTTTTATAATGATACAGGAGGCATTTGGTTTTTAATGAAATGACCATTTTATCCCTCATTAGTAAAATTACTATTTTACCTACAATTCATTCAAATAACCTTCTATACTTATAATTATTCACTGTTTCACGCAGTACTACTTTATAGTTTACTTTTTATGTTAATTGATCATTTTTAACTTTGGGTGACAAAATTGTTATTTTATTGTTGGGAAGTTAACATGCTTTGTACTCTAATGAATTCATTTATTATTTTGTATATTTTTATTCTTAAAAATTTAATAATTTTTTAAGGTATTATAACCTCATGACTGTTTGTCGCGGGGCTTGTTCTTGCTTGCGGAGCTTATGATCCAACTAAGCACAAGCGATGCGCTACAAATCATGATTCCCGATTATTATAGTACAAAACAAGCATTGTTAGCTCTTCCAACTAACTCTTTAAGGTCAAACTTAAAGGGAAGTGTCGACGAAACAATAAATCAAGAAATTTGAGAAAACACTCACCCTCAGGTCAATCTAAGAACCTATATGTCAGCTTAAGGGGGAAAACCTGCCAAGGCTGCGCCAATCTCATCACCATAATTTATGATCAGAATGTTTTATCGTGATTATCTCTCTATTTTGAGGCTACAAATTTTGGAATTCAACCATATCCAGAAAGTTTGTACAATCCTACTAAAACAAAAGGTTCTCATTTAGAGAATACCAATAGTATTAGAAGCTACATATCTCTATACTATAAATATCTCATCTCATGTAAATATGAGCATCGGATTTCTTTAGAAATTCATTGTATTTTACAAAGAAGTTCTATAGAAATAAATAAGATTTTCTTTTTCTCAAATTTGGTGTTTTTCTCTATTTTACTTGTCATTGCTCAATAATTGTACTAACCGTCAGGTCTACTTCATATAGTAATTATAACTACTTTGGTATATATATGTCTATTTGCAATGGCAGTGGTATTGTCTTTTTTGGTTTCTCTCTCTTCAATAATTTTTACTTTACGTTTGCCCTTTATCTTGGCTTCATTCTAATGAGACCCATTAAGGTTGGAGAAACCGTTGGCAGTAAGGCTGTTATCACTTTCAAGTTTTGTCGTTGGAGGTCAGTGGAGGGACTGCATAGTGGCATTAATTGACTTAGTACGTCTGCATTGCCTTTTTCTCTGCAACACAATCCTGGGACCTAACTTCTGACACTGCATTTTGTGTATTAGGCCTTTTTGTAGATGGCGTGGTCCAGATAATAATAAAAACGACAACATCACACACACACACGCGACCACATATATATACATATATTAGATTTATTTAATATATATTTTAAAATTAATTATTATTTAAATTAAAATAGAATCATAAATAAATTTTTTTAACATATTCAAACCTTCCATAATATATTATATTATTCTTTGAATATATACAACTCTTTGGAGTTGCACCTCGTTTTTTTTTTTTTTTGGGTGTAGTTACGAAATAAATTAAGAGAAAATTCTCTTTGTGTCCCATCTTAAAATCCACTACAAAGCTTAGAGTGTTCTTCTCATTGTTTCCCATGTTCTTCGGCTTTGACTTGAAATAATTTTTTAAATGTTATTTGCCTTAAATTTTTCAGATGTCTTAAAATTATTGGCTATCATTTTTAATTAAATATTTTGTCTTTAATTTGTATTTATTAAATTATTTATAAATTATTATATTTAAGTGTATTCATAATTGCAAAATATGTTAAAAGAATACATAAATTCTATACTTGAAAAAAAATAACTTTTTTTTTTCTTTTTTGCGACAGGAGTATTTCATTGCTACAATATCTCATCTTTAGTTGAAAAATCGGTGACTTTGTTTTGTGCACGAAGATGTACATCCTTTAAAATACAACTTTTCTAGTTAAATTTACTAGTTGAATTGAAAAGAAATTTGTTGTTTTTGCTCGTATTCAACTAAATCATATGCGTAAGGACGAAGATATAACAAAGAGAGCAGTAAAAGACTTCCTCTTTTGCTTACCCAAGGAGCAGGACACTAGACCTTTTGAAGGATCTGGCCATCACTATCTGGGTCAAGTGGCACCGACGATCCGCTCCAAAGGTGGCAAAAGAAAAATGGGTGGCAAACATTGGAGATCAATGGATTCGTTGTGGTCCTTGGGGAGCTAATCTCGGAAGGCCGAGACAAGGTTTCCAGTTTTCTTCATCATTTTTCTGCCATTCACGACCACGTGGTAGGGCATTTTTAATGAATACATTGTAAATAATTTACTTTTTAATATTTAAATTATAGTATAGGAGTCTCATAATTATATTAACATATTGTTTAAATTATTAAAATATACAATTTATAAAAAATATATATATTTTTATAATAAATATAATTTAAACTATATATAATAAAATTAAAATTATATGTAATTATTTAATTTTTTTTAAAAATATATTTTATTTTTAAAATTATTTATTCAAAATGATTGCTTTATTTCTTTTTTTTAAAGTATCTCTTTATATATATTTTTTAAAGGTAACAATATTAAAAAAAAAAAATTAAAAAAATGGTGACCCAGCATTTGATATTAGATTGCCTTCTATGAGGCTTCTAATACATTAAACACTCAATTAGTGTTAGGGATGCCCGTAGCTTGGGCCTTGCACTTTTATTAAAAGCACTTGGTTAAAATAATATGGTTTAATAAATCTAAACACATTGAAATAATATTAAAACAACTCCACAGTCCACAATAATAACAACAATAATAATAATAAAACAATATTATTTTTATTACTTAAAATGCCAATGAAAAATATTCAAGGAGTTCAGAAGATTGTAAATTGACGGAAAAAGAGAGCATTTTGGTCAAATTGAAAACCTTTTTTGTGATTCACTCAACAACCCTTTATTTCAAAAAAAAAATTGCAAAAAAAATGTTATGATATACATGAAAGAGATGTAAATATTAACCATATTTATGGTAAAATCGATGTAAATCCATTCTAAAGCTTAAATATAATTAGAGGGAATCACCTTCAATAGTTCTAATCATATGCATGACCTTCCTATTAACTTGATATTCTAAGGACTAGTTTGGTAATATAATTTGCTTAAAATGAATATATAGAACATATTATAAAATACACTTATAATTATCAATATATATATATATATATATATATGTCATACATCGTGACAATTTGTCGTTCAAAATATAGTTTATATGACATTTCTTTAAATATACAATATCTAACTAAATTCTAATGGTAATTTTTAATTTGTAAAAATTAAATCCAAACAATCCAATATTGTTCATGGTTGATAGACTAAAAACCTAATAACTGTTGTGGTAAATTTTAAATCAAATTGGTGAAATATTCATGTAAAGCATAATATATTTGCATTAACAATTGTTGGTGTTCGTCTACAATGATCGACATAAATTTTGCTACTCAACCCAATCAGTTAAATATAATTAATCAATTTGAATATACACAAGTCATATTTAAAACTAATTGCAGCATGTATTATTAGGTTTATAATTGTTTGTTTTCACGTTACACAGAACTCGACTGGTTTAAAAATTGTCCATGATATTTTAATTTTTTTCTCTATAGAAATGTTTATTAAGTTAAATTTCAACCGTTGAAATATAAGTCTTTTAATATAAATATAAGAATATTTGTTGGAAAATAGTTCATTGTACCAAGGCTTAAGTAGTTTTTGTTCATAATAAGTGGTTTTTTGTTTTTGTATCTATTCTAAACAATATATTATTTTACCAATTGAGTAAATTTTTGTGTTTGTATATAGGCTATCGATTAGTAAATTATTTACCGCATTGGTTGTTATTTGACAACCCAATTGGCCAATCTTTCGACTAGTGCAAATTGACGGCTAAATGGTCAACACATTTATGCTCCTTATAATAGTTTAAAGAAATATTATTGCTAATGTAAATTTTAACTAATATCATTTAGACGATAAGGTGGAAAGGATGTTAACGTACATTGTCTGGAATGTCTAAAAATATCATAGATGATGATGTGTTTGATTGATTCAATATCAATGAACTTAGAAAGAAGAATTGAAGGTTGGAATGATCATATAACAAGATTTTGAATACAAAGGAAAAAAGGAGCTTAACTACAAGACCCACTCGTTGAGCTGCTCTAATTGAAATTGTTTGAGTAACTCATGTAGTCATTGACCTCTTCTTGTTAATTGATTTTGATCAACTAGTTAAATTAAACGCGAGCCCCTCTTGGGACAAATTCTTCCTTTGGCTCCTTACAAGGTATTAACAGTTTTTTCAGTTGTTGCTCTCCTCCCAAGAGCATGTTCTTACGTGTTATTCATCTGTTCGCCATTGGAAACACAACCTCTTGTCCAACTTGCATGCGTTAAGCATGCTACCAATCTTGTGGTTTTTTTAAGACCTTGCAAAAAATAGGTTGAACTTACTTATTCAATTTTTATAAATATTGCCTAGCAAAAGACCCTTTAATAATGAAATCAATTCAAAACTTAGGGGAACACCAAGTGAGATCACCTCACAAATTTTTGCTTTGGTTAAACTCCTTTCAATCTCAAACACATCGATACAAATTGCCTTCACCAAATAACTTTCACACATGACCGCCTTACAAAAATATGTAATAGCATAAGGTTTTAACACAACAACAAAATAAAAAAGAGATAAACTTCCTTAAATATTGTACCAATCATACCATACGTCATCTAGAAGGGATTAAATTCTTAGAATCATTCTTGAATTTAAAACGAACTAGCTACAAAATCATATCCAACTTGCAACGATGAAAGCACTATTCTAACAACTCAAAGTTACATATTATGTTGCAACATTAGAAACAATCTTTAGTAACAAAATTTGGATAAATGAAAAACTAGTACAATCTCCTTTAATATATGGACGATTGACAATATTGATACTACAAGAAATGACACCTACAACAACATGCAATGTTCGTTGTCATACCCATACGACAACATTCATGGTTATGTTGTCGATCAGGGTGTTGTTAAATGGTCAACTATTTTTAACAATGGTCAGGCGTCTGTTGTTGTAATGCGTTGTGTATCGGTCTAAAAAACCAAGGTTACAACAACGTTCACACATTGTTAAATGCTTCAATTTTTTAACTTATATTCAACAATGGTCATCATGCCTGTTGTTGTAGATATGTTACAACAACAAGCGCCCATTGTAGAAACTCTAACCTTTTAACAAGGGTCGCATGATTGCTATTGAAGGAGCCTTACAACAATGATCGACTGTTGTTAACAATTTCAACCATTTGTGGAAACTCCAACCTTTCAACAACTGTCAAATGGGTGTTGCTATATATCCATTACAACAACATGCATCTGTTATGAAATTCTATCCATTCGACAATAGTCACATACTTGTTGTCGCAAGCAACCTACATCAACAAGCGCCCATTGTGAAAGCTCCAACATTTCAACAACAATCATCTGCATGTTATTATATCATGTTTGTTACAACGAAAACCGAACGTTGTTATATGTGTCAATTTTTTTTTAAATCCTAAAAATAGTTTACTACAATATATATTGCATATATTTACTTGTATCTGTAAATTCATAATATAAAATAACCATTTGCCAAAATATATATTAAATATTTGTCCTATCATTTCTAAAATCCATTTAATACACTTAAGAATAGTAAATTTCATAGTGTCAAACATACAATCCATCAAAAAGTATAATTATTATTTATACTACTTATCGTTATTAATCCTAATAAAAAAATAAAAAGTTCTATAAGCAAAAATATTTTTTGGAAGATCATCATGTCTTCTCTTGATTACCTGTCCAACAATTGCATAAAAATATATTAATATATTGACCAACTATTCTTTTAAGATATTTATATCCTTAACATGACCAACTATATAGGAGATAATCTTGAAAGTCCTTAATTAACGAATGATTATTAAATGTAAATAAATCATCTAAAGATATCAAATAATCCCAAGATCACAACATATGTAGAGTTTGCTATTTAATTACCAAGACATGTTAGTTACAAAAACTTATAAAATTCTTATTAAAATTGTAACCGCAAATTTTAATTGAACAATCTCCCAATTTAGCATTATTTGACTGAAAAGATAAATGAGACAAAATCTTACAAGTAAAACTTGTAAAATAGAAGTTGATCCACTATAATATAGAAACAAATTGTAGCTAAGAGTTCATGGTGATGAAAAACAATGTCACAGGTATTAGCTAACCATATACTAAAAGAACAAACAAATCAACATGCGAACCGTAGAGAAAAATAAAAAATAAAACAACCACAACCATTAATTACAACTACTCTTTCGGTAGAAGCAAAGCTTATGTTAATCCATCAAAAGGGCCCTTGATTTGTCGAGACTATGCTGGTGCTCCTTAATTATTATAGCAAGTTGTCTTTCAAGCATTGCAAGAGACCTTGCAACTCAGTTGGAAATTTGAGTAATAGAGCAAAAAAGATAAACTGACTATGGTTGTTGATAGTAGTGAATTATAGAGAGAAGACAAGTTTTCTTGATGATTTATTGAATTGATGAAAGAACCTATATATAGTTTTACAACAAAACTGAAAATCCTAAAAATACTCAACTGAATGTAGAATTTATTGACACTGCTTTGTTTAACTAAAAACCAAAAAATCAAGGAAACATTATCAGATACTAGAAAATTAAGAAAACATTATCAAATTGTGAAAAATGTGTCCAAGATCAAGTCTAACTTTAGCTGGTTATTCTTTGAATCAACCTTCAACACTTCTCCTTGATTCCAAAACACAAACACCTTGATTCAAAAACACAAACACCGAGCTTTGCTCTAAGATGGACGTGCTTGAGATATGGAAGAGCTTTTGTGAATATATCAGCAGTCTAGTCTTCAGTATTGCAAAACTTTAAGACAATCAATTCCATTGCCACAAACTCAAGAATGAAATGGAAGCGAATGTCGATGTGTTTTGTCCTTCCATGGAATACAAGATTTTTTGCCATTAAGATTGTAGCTTTATTATCACAAAAAATTTCAGTTGCCTGTTTTTGAGCTTGATGAAGATCAGCAAGAAGTCTCCTTAACCATATAGGTTGACATGAGGATAAAGTGATAGCAATACATTCTGCTTCTAAGGAAGACAAAGCTGTCATAGCTTGTTTCTTTGGACTCCATGTGATAACTCCAAAACTAAGATTGAAAATATTTCTAGAAATGCCCCTTCTATCATCCAGGGAATCCGCCCAATTGCTGTTACTGAAACCAAGTAACCTGAATTCTAGAACTTGAGTATACCAAATTTCGTATTCCAAAGTTCCAGCCACATGCCTTAAGATCCTCTTTGCAGCTCCATAATGATGCTTTGTAGGACTATTCATGAACTTCGAAATCATGCCAACAGAAAATGATATATCTTGTTAAGTGTAAGCAAATAAATTAAACCTCCAACTAAGCTTCTGAAATTTTTGGCATTGGCCTTTTTAGTATCGTCTTCTAGCTGCAATTTTTCATTCATATTCATGGGTGTAGTTGCAATCTTGCAATTAAACATGTTAAACTTCTTCAAAAGATCTACTGTTGTAATACCCACAAATTTCGGTGTTGTAATACTCAAAATTTGAAAAGAAAAAAAAATTAAATTTTATTGTTACTATTCAAATATACGGTTACTGTGCACAAATACGGTCACTATTTTGTCGACATCGGCGGGTTACTGTAGCTATAGTAACAGGTACTGTAGCCACAGTAACAACTATTTGCAACTGTATAGTTTCGTCTTTTTCTGCCAGAAAAATCAATATAAACCCCCCTCCTCATTCTGAAAATTCATTCCAGCAAGAAAGAAAGAATTTCCTTGCTTACTCTCTTCTCTTCTCTTGTTTTTTAGCTGTTTTAAACAACAAATATAGTAGTAGGAAGGGGAAAACCCCAGTTTCTGCATAGCAGTAATGAAGATCTACTGTTGGGTGCCTCTTTTGAAGTAATTGGAAGGTGGTTCTGATCAAAGTAGGTATAATTACTCCGCTCTAGTCTTTATTTAAGTTGGGAGATGTTGTTGTTCATTTCAGTACACATATGTAGTTTACTGTTCATATATATGGTACTGTTTACTATTACTATTTGGCACTGTTCATTTATACGGTACTGTTCATACGGTACTGTTCATGGACATCGATTAAATCACATTTTTGAAACGTAGATCCTGAAGACTGTTGGTCAAAGCCTCGAAACAAGTTGAGATAATACCGCAAGGATTCAGAAAAAATATACTACTGAGGTAGAAGTGATTACTTTACTCTCTAGTATTATTTGAATTTTTAATGCTGAATATGTGATGTTTGTATTGTTTGAATATCTAGAATTATGCATGTTTATTGATTTAATGTTGTGAAAGATTTTCTTTTATTTTTAATTATTTATGACCGAGAGAGTATGCTCTGTAATTGCGTCTTGCACGATCTTCTACATCAGAAATCGACAGTCATTATTTTTATTTTATGAAAGATTGATTTATGATGTCACGTTGATGAAATATTTAATTATTGATGAAATATTTATTTTATTATGCTTTGTTCACAAAAAGAAGATTAATAAAGATTTTAACCACGTACCGGCGCGGGGACGAATGTCTTCGTGTGTGTTCCA
>JAJIYU010002405.1:0-30495 GCA_030144865.1 Tinospora cordifolia
GAATTATTGCTTACTTTGGTTTTAATGATTCCAATTATTCTGATATCGTCCCATCACATGAGGTTTGCAAAGATGGCTTAACAGCGGTTGGGCGAACTCGTCTTGGTGAGATAGTTCGTCAGGCCGCTGTGCCGTTCAGGCCGCCCTTAGCTCTCGGAAGGGGTCCCGACACACACACACACACACACACACACACATATATATATATTACACAAATTGCTTTTAGAATCCCAGACAGAGTAGGACTCCCCGCTATCACGTTGCAATTCCTTTTTTTTGTTTTTTGGATAAGAACTCCATGTAATATGGAGATGGTTTTTGTAACACCCCGATTCCCGAAACACTCACAATTACTACATTAATCTCATTCTTAGACATATATACACATATATATTAATATTTTGTCACATGACATCATCGAAAATCGGGATATTACTTGTTTCACACATCATTAATAAATCTCTTAGTCCCAACATGTCATATCCCACAAAATCATATGAGTAAATAAATGAATAACAAATAGGTTTATAACTAAAAAGATGGGATGTCATATTTGTTTAATTTAACCCAATAGTAATCAAACTAACATCTGACCCCATAACCTTATTTTAAATAACAACTCAATAAATAAAATAAAGAAAGATTATCTGACTACTTGCCTAACTAAAGGCAATAATAAACTTATGAATAAGACAATCTCATCAAGGAGGTCTATCACTAACTACACTCTACTTCGTCTCATCAACGGTAGTGCTCAACTACTAGTACTTGAAAAATAAGAAATGGGGTGAGCTCAAAGAGCCTAGTGGATCATACACAATATATCTTAAACATTATTAAAGTAAAAACACAGAATATGTAAACATTAGGCATTTCAAGTAATTTAATTATTTTTCAGTTGACATTCAGACCGAAAATGCCATCCTTGGTGTTTTCATCAAAACAACGAGCACCCAGTGCTAATGACAAGGATGGGTCATGCCCATCATCCAATGTTCGGGAACTAGAGTCCAACCCAATGTTCTATTTAATATGTAAGATCAATTTCATAATTGGAGAACATCCACAGTGATCATTTGTGACTCACTGAGTCTGTACGTGGTTTAGTTCTTGATTATAGTGATCTTAAAGTGTTTAACAAGATCAAGTTTTTAGCATGCTCAATGTCTTCTACTTTCCATACATAACCAAAAAAATATTGCAAAGACATGAGTTCAATATGCCCAAAATTATAACATATGTTATTCAACAGATAAAACATATTAGTCATCATATCATACATGCATGAAATCAACCAATCATAATTATAACATAATCATACCTTAATATGTTCCTAGCTATTCAATCAAATAAGCATACAAATTATTTAAAACTAAAATAATATGAAAGAGTATGGTAATCATTTCCACCTGTCAGTGTACTTCTTCAGCTCCTGTTCTTGTACACTGCCAACTTGAATGTCGTGACTTTTCAATATAAAATATTTAAGGTAATTATTTTTAGTAATTGAACATCATATAATATTTTTAAACCATAAATTTACTAATTTCTTAACAAACATGACAAACAGTGCACCATTCACCTTTTCAGTGCATTCAGTGCGTACTGTTCCCCTCGTTCGATAATTGGACTTGACTTACCATTTTTTCAATTATGAACACTCACTATCTAATTACTTTTAAAGCCTTTTTAAACCCCTCTAGAGCCATTAAATATTTAGCAATGACCAGCATGCATCATGTACATGAAATCATAGTTGTTTTTATGACTTATACGCATATTCTTAAGATTTGATGTATATTAAAGTCTTACACCCCTTTTTAGCCTCTTAAGCATGTTTAATCATCAATTTTTAACTAGCTACCTTGTTGGTTTTTTATTCATATATGCATCAAACAACACCCTATTAGTGATCACGCTTAACCATCTCTTAAACATGCATGTATCCTAATTATTTTATGCATACGATTCTTATGGGTGTATTATTTTATAACAGTCCAATATTAACATTACATGTAACTTAGATCCTCATTTTTCAGCAACCTACTTGCTGGTTTTTGACATCTAAATGAATGGAACTCTCACCAAATTTGCAATTACGCTCAATTGTCACTTAAACATGTTTATACCCTAATTATAATATGCATACATGCCTTGTTTGTATGCTTTATTATCATGCCCTAAAAAATTAGAATTTTGTGCATCTATATTCATGATTTTCCAACAATTCTACTCCCTAGTTTGTCATCAAATAACACCTTATTAACATCACTTTACCATATATATCATTAATCTCTACATGCATCATGCACAGTTACTAGTTTCATGAACATATATGCATATTTGATCCTTTTCCTCATGTAGATGTTATTTCCTTCCACCTTTTATGTTTTCATAAACCATAAACCTATAACCCTCTAAATCATTAGATTAATTGCTGGAAATCAAAAAGTGACCATTAGAGAGGAATAAGATCGTTATACTTTTCTACCATTGCCTAGAACGTCTTGTTGATGATATGTGCTTTAAAAGAGAGTTCTTGGCTCTTATTTGGGCTGATTTACTTTTTTGTTTTGATGACAAAATTTGAAAAGTATTTTAGAAATTTTTGATAGAAAGAATGATCACATTAAGGGATGGGAAGAAGAAGAAAAGAAAAGGTAGAGAGAGTAGTGAAGATAGCATAAGGTATTACCTAGCATAATGGATCGTTATGGCATAATGCGTACACTATCAACCTTTTGCGATGTTCTTCAATGACTGGAACAAAAAGACGTCCAACAAAAGGGGAAAATACCAAAATTAGAACTTAGAAGGAAAAGAGAAAAATAAAAAAAGAGAAGAAGAATAAGGTATGGTGTATGGCAATTACCTTGTGAATCAATGTTTGTGCTTCATTTTTTTTTTTTTTTTTTTTTGGTGGGGTTTCTCCTTGATTGAGGGCTTGGACGACTAGAACTTGCAAGGAGGGAAAGAAATCGACTAGGGGGAAAGATAGGAGGGGAATTGATTTTATAAATTAAAAAGGGTAGGTGCCATCTTAAGATAAGCAGTGATTTCTTTAGATAAGGAATTAGAATGAGTAGTTAAGTTTACTTAGGATTCATTGATTTGGGTTGTGGGACGACTAGAATGAATGAGAGAGAGAGGGAGTCGATTTTTTTAAAGTAGAAGGGATAGGGAAGATGCCACATTAAGATAGGGAATGGTTAGTATGGATAAGGTCTAAGTAGGTGTTTGAGTTTATTCCTTGTTATTATCTTAGTAGTGTTTGATCTTGATCCAATTTCTCACCCTCTAATCCTCTTATGGTGTGGAGGGGTTACTCAAATCCCCTTTTTGGATTTTGTGTGTGTGTTTGGGGCCCCTTTTTTATACAATTTCTAATATATATAATATACACTCTTTATACACTTAAACATACATACTTTACATCATTTTTCTACTAAATTTCTGATTTTATTTTGTGTTTTGTGTACCAAAATTTAATTTATTAAATCTTTTACTAGTTAATAAAATTTAGATAATATTTTTTAATTAATTAATTATTTTATTTTATTATTAACCAATATACACATGTATATATGTGTATTTACATTATATCTCATGTATATGTATATCTTTCTCTTTCTTTCTTTCTTTATTTTATTTTATTATTAACTAATATTTTAAAATTGAGGGTATTACATATGTCTTCATTTTAAAAGATCATTCAAATCTCTCGCTTCCATTATGAATACTAACTTTTCATCCAAACGTACCAACAACTTTTCATTGAGTGAAACCTTAGCAATTTAAATTTTAAGAAAAGGCCCAATAAATTGACTTCAAAGATTAATGATATTGCGAAAGAAAGCTATGGATTGAGGGTCGCTTGGTGTGCTCGGCCAAAGTGTTAGCTAGGTTTAAATTCAAATAAAGAATTTTCAAAAGTCTCAAACCAAAGCCAAGTTATGCAACCTAATCACATATGCATTTGTGATAATTTATTATCTGCAGTATATTATCATCTTTATAATAAAAATTAATGAACAATGTTATATAAATATCATTTAAAATATTAAATACTATGATATATATTTATAATTATTAAATTAATAACATATATTTTATAGTGTCAATCACTAACATATATTTTAAAGTATATATCACTTTTTTTTTTTATCTAATAATACAAATATGTAATACATATGATTTAATGTTTAAAATATAATTTACATAGCATTTTCCAAAACTAATTTCTCACTCTCAATAATTCATGTGTTCTTGTTTCTATGTACAGGTGGTGGTGGTCCCCATGTCCCATGATGTACTTCCCTCTTTCAGCTCCGAAACGCAACGTGCAGCTAGGCGACACATGTCTAGAGGCAGATGAAACTCTTTCGTATTGTTATTTTTTCCCTATAAATCAACTCACAGTTTTTGCGAATTCGATCAACCACTTCGCGTCGCTAGCGTGTGTGCCGTCTGAGCTTACTCTGATTTGATTTTAGCGATGGGTTTCGCGAGGAAAGAATACGAATTTTTGAAGGAGCTGGGTCTCGGTCCACGAAATCCTGGTTGTTTCGTTAATGGCACTTGGACAGCGAGAGGTCCGATCACCTCTTCCGTCAATCCCGCCACCAATCAGGTCTCAATCCAGCCACTTAAAGTGATTTAAAATTTTTTTTATTTTTTTTTATTTGAGCTCTTTGGTGGTGTTGATTTGTAGAAAATTTTATGTCCTTGAATGAATCTTGTAATTTTTGTTCTAGACGATCGGATACCACTAGAGAAGTTGCTTCACGGGACTGATTGGATTTTTAATCGGAAAGTGCAAATTATTAAGTTGGAATTACTGCTCTTTACATACTGGATTAGAAAATCTCTGTTTAGTTGATTGTTTCATTGGTGGGGGCATTGATAACAGATATTTTTTTGGATGATCATGTTTTCCAGGAATAATTTCTTCCTAGCCTCCACCAAAAAGGAAAAAAAGAAAAAAGAAAAAAGATAAAAAAAAGAATATGATATGAAAGTTCTTGTCAAGATTTATGTTGCACTTGGATTTGTAATCGATTTAATCTATGTTCGTCATTTGACGTTTCCATTTCTCTCTTTTTATTTATTTATATTTTAAAATTCAGGTTATTGCTGAAGTCACGGAGGCATCCATTCAAGATTATGAGGACGGTATGCGTGCTTGCAGTGAAGCAGCTAAGCTATGGATGCAAGTGAGATTATTTTCACTGATTTTGGATTTCAGGGTCCTTAGTCATTTAATTTGGACTGTCTTTGTGAATTTTACATCTTAGTTTTGCTTTTGCTGCTAGTAAAGATTCTGACTTTTTTGATAACATTTTTACACAGTTATAATGCTCTCTGCAAAAAGTCTTGTTCAAGAATATTATTCTAGAAATTGTATTTATCTGTTTCATTCAAGTTCTGAAATTATCTTGATTTCTTCAAGGTAGCTATTTCAATAAAGTCTTAAATACTTATAAGTTTCAAATATGCAATATGAATTGGTAAGTGAAAATCAAAACATATTAAATTTACTTAATTTTCTGTTTCAAAAAAAATTTACTTAATTTGAGGGAAAAGGTCTGAAGACAAAACTAATATTTTTAAGCTTCAAATTTTTATGACCAACATGGCATAACTTCATTTGTTCAACTTCTTATCAGATTGCACCTTCCCATGTCAAGGAATTATATGGGATGGAAGATAACGGTAAATTATACATGGAAAGGAAAAAGTCTTTTCCATTTTTATGTCAACACACAAATCCTTTTTAGCAGTTCCAGAAAATAAAATGAACTCTTTGGAATTTGAAATTTTACACATTTTATTTTAATAAAAAAATAGCAAAGAAATTTAAGTCGTAGAAAGATTTAGCTATGGTGTATATTGGAATCTTTGGGTAACATAAGTGGAGGCTAGGTGGAAAAAAGATCCATAACATGTTGCATATGTTTGCTTAAAGTGAATGAAGATCCGAATGGTGGTTTTTGTCCCTGTTATAATTGTTAAGAGGATCTTCATTTGGGATAAAATTTGCACTGTTAAATCGTTTCAAGCTGAGTGATATAATGTTCATGGCACAGGTAGCAAAGACGGCTAGAGAAAAGTTGAAGTTCAGGGTAAAAGTTAGATATGGATTAGCTATTATCAGCTATATAAAGCAACATTTGTTGCAAAATATTAACTGCCATAGCTTCTTCTTATAGCATCTCAAATTCTGTTTGCTCTTGATCTCTTGATTTTCTTTCTTCTGCTTTTTTTCTTTCTTTGCTCTATCTTTTCAGTTTTTGCTAGAATCAAGATGATTGAATTCTAGAGCTAACTTGTTGAACTTAGATATATGACATTGTATTACACCAATTGATGCTAACAAGAAACGTTTGTGATGATTTTGCTGATGTCATTCCCAGATTCCAGCACCAAAGAGAGGTGAAATTGTCAGACAAATAGGTGAAGCATTGAGAGCCAAACTGCAGCATCTTGGAAGGCTTGTATCTCTTGAGATGGGCAAAATACTTCCTGAAGGAATTGGGGAAGTCCAAGTATGCTTTTATCTTGATGCTTATTATATCTGCTATTATATTCCTCAATATTGTATGGAAGTAAAATGAAAAGAACAATTTTGAGATGAGAACCCAATTTTTTGGAAGTTTTAACCTGTCTTTGTTGATCTTATTTGCATATGAATGGATTCTTGATATTTACTAGATAGATTTTTTTATTTTATTTTATTTTTTTTGGGCCCTACAATGTGTAGCAAGACAATGCAGCTGATCTAACAAGAAAAAAAAAGCAATGCAATAGAACCATTGCTATTTGAATTAGTTCATAAATCTTACTCCCTAAATATATTCTAAGTTGCTATTTGGATTCTTGATATAGTTTATGTTTCTTTGCATTTCCAACACTTGTCTTGACATGATTACACTTGAGGTTTGCCACCAGTATGTTGTTTATGACCTCAATCTTTGTTAACACTTTAAAGATGCCCTTTCATTTTTATTAGATATGAGTTATCTAGTCGTTCTTAATTTTTTTTTTCTCTTTTTCTCTTTCTTTTCTTTTCTTTCTTGTCTTTTGAAAAAGCTATTATTTTTGTTTCTCTAACTTAAGAATAATAATTGTGTTGCAGGAAATTATAGACATGTGTGATTATGCTGTTGGCTTAAGCCGGCAATTGAATGGATCAATTATTCCTTCAGAACGTGAGGTTTCTTTATGATCATTATTAATTTTCATATATGGTCATTGTTTATTTGTTCATATAGATATGCATGAATTGCTGCTAAACATGTGGTAACAGCTAGTTGTTACTGGAGCAAGTGATAAAAATGCCGTTTGCTTTCCACAATCAATATTAAGACCATTATTAATAATTTAGCCTCTTTGAAGGAAGTTACTGCCTAATTAAGTTTATATTCTTTGATATATTTACAGGTCCGAATCATATGATGATGGAGGTACGCATGCTTGTGCCTTTTGGCTTTGATTACTAAGTATATCACATGCTAATGAATAAGTGAGTATAGTACTGTCCTTTCTGCCTCACAGATGTGGAATCCTCTTGGAGTCGTTGGTGTTATTACAGCTTTTAACTTTCCATGTGCTGTTCTTGGTGAGTTTTGAATTGTTGCCTGGTTGATTGGCATGCAGTTATGTTGCGTTTTTACAGGAACAATTCATTTCAAGATCCATGTACCATATTAACCTTCCAAAATTTCTTGAAGGATAATTGTTTTCTGAACCTATTAGTTAATGTAGATCTTTGTTGGTGCTGGAAAAAACTCTGTTTCAGCTTGTTCATGATCATATAATGTATGCATAATTGAAGGAAATCAGCAAATGAGATTTTGCTAAGACTGTGAACTGTACCCTATGATATTTGTAACATTGTTTTTAGTAACAAGTGATATACTTGGGGAAAAATACATCTAGTATCTAGCTATGAAGAATTGAGAATATTGTTTGTAGCTCAAATCTCGAAATATAAACACAAATTTAGGTACCTACTAAAGCCAGGCACTTATGAATTTATTTTATATGCCTTCATGTAAGAAATTCAAATTTCTAAATTCTGTCATCAGTGGATTATTTTGCTTGATTTCATTCATGCAACAAAATCTGATGTAAAACAGATATTTGAAAACAATGGTCTCAGTTGGACACTTTTAGAATCGGTATGCGTAATTCTTCACTACAATGATAGTCCCATTGAAAGCATTACCTCATGGTTTATGTAACCTGGTGGCTTGGGTTGTAAGGAGGTTAGATTCAGGTTTGGTTTGAGTCTAAACCCCAGCCACCTGCCAAGATTGGATGGCATCATTTAAGTTGATACCACTTGATTCTTATTGGCATAAGACCCACAAACCAACCTAACACCCACTTCAGTTGGTTGGGCTCGTAGGGTTGGTTTTATTTAAAAGAAAAAAAGGGGACTCCTTTTTAGTAGTTTATTGTTGAAAGAGATTGAATTGGTAGTGAAAAAAGAAACAGATCCGCGGTGACAATTGCGATGAAGTTTAAAATATCACAAGTGTCAAATCTTTCTTCAGCACCTCCTACAATTTCATCAACACCCTTGCTAGCACCACCTTTGTCAAAAGCCTCCAACAGAATGATTCTTCCACAACACTGGAATTTACAATTCACTCCACCAACTCGCTCCTAAATACACAAAAATTCAACTAACACATTTTATTATACAATAAGAATAAACACCCAAAGATCCAAGTAACCAATTAACACATTTTGTTATACAATAACAAAAACCTCTTGGTTATTTCCCTCCGCAAACCCTTGCTAAAACCCAGCCATTCACTCCTTTGAACCCCCAACCATCTTTCCCATCCTGAAACCCTTGCTTACTTTTCCTTTTTAAACCCATCTCCATCCTTTCCATGCTAGTCTTCCTTGCACTGTATCATCTTCAACCATCTTCACAGTATTGCTGGTGCACTTTGTGGAGGCTAAAATCACATGAGTCTCTACGGAGGGATTGAGCATGCTATGTAAAAGGAGAACCTACACTTCATGTTTGCTCTGAAAGACCTTATCAAGTTTGAATGAAAAGGTAAGACCTTCATGTTTGCTCTCAAACAGAAATCTTTTCATTTTGTATTTAGTGTTAGAATGAAAAGGTAAGATGAAATGGACAAAGGGGCAAGGAATGCATAAAAAGAGGGGATGATCAGGTGATGGGGTTTGAAAGAACAAAAGAAAGAAAATGGGTTGTCTTCGGTTTAAAGAAGGGAGTGGGTGGATTAGTATTTTTTATTTTTATAATGGTCGGGTTGCATATAGTACGTTGTGTTTTACGAAAGTTGTGAATTGATCCAATGTCATCGGGTTAAGTATAAATTGACCCAACCAACTCAATCCAAGTTATAAACCTGATTGAATTTGACACTAGATGTTCAAGTTTGGTTAGTTTGGGCCTGACGGGTGGGTTTTGCAACCCTTCTGGTGGCATCTAGCTTTCTTTCAAAAGTTATGCGTTGGAAAGATCACAATTCCAGGGTTTTTTTAATCTTTTAAGCTGTGGCTTGTCTTTTACATACTCTTGTCTTCTTTTATGTTGAAATTGTTTGTTTGATAATGATTTCATTGGTCTCCAAATGCAAAATGAAACACGAAAGAAATGGTGTTTTAGTTAATTTAATTCTTTTATCATATTTCTTGTTCCTAATCATTTCTGTCAATTTAGTGGTAAACTTTCTCTGAACCTTCATTTTTGTTACTCTTTTGCTGTGGTTTAGGATGGAACGCTTGTATTGCACTAGTATGCGGCAACTGTGTTGTCTGGTAAGATTGTAGTTATCGCTCCCTCCCTTTTCTTTTATTTTTTCTGGTTCTTTGAGTCAGCATATAAATTTGTAGAACTAAGATCACAAGTTACTTCATTTTACCAGGTTGAGATGCAGAAAATATTTTTCTTTGGCATGGAATTGACTTCTTTGCACTTGTTCTTTGTGTATTTTATATTGCCAATCTTTTAAATTGATTTTTCACGAAGATTAAGTCAATACTTTTCGATGGAAAATCTCTGTTGATTCTATTCAAAGTGGTTCTGTAATAGAGAGTAGGTTGTCTTTGATTTGGGTTTAGATAAACATGTTAAAAACCATACGATGTGATTGGGGAATCTCTCTTCTTTTTTGTCGTTACTAATTCTTTCAAAGAAAAGTTTCACATAGATAGCCTATGACCCTGTTGAACATGGAAACAAAATCACTGTTCTCGTGGTATGAGCATAATGTTAGAATACAATTATTATCCATTGGCATTGTGTAAACAGTAAAATTGCTTGATCATGTACATTGCTTACGATTGTTATCAAATATAGGTTAAGAGATCGAAGTTGTTCAGTGATGCTGCCAAATATAGGCCGAACTTTTACAATTACCCGTAAATTCTTGTCAAAATAAATATTTTCCTCCATTTGCATGTCTGACGTCTCTTTACTCTTAGTCTTTTTTAACATTTTGGGATTTAAATTTGTTTCTCCCATAATTTCTCAATTAATTTTCGTATGGAAGTTACTGCCTTTATGTTAATAGAAAAAGGGTGACATTAGTGCATGGGGATCTTGCCATTGTACAGTTTGAAGAAGGAATGATGTAAATAGCTTTATTGTTGGGGAGACTGTGGAAAAAAAGCTTAACTAGTGCAGAAGGCTCCTGCCATTGTAGATACCAAGGAATATTCAAAGAAATGATATGAGTAATATGATCCTTGCATTATGGAAGCTTGTTTATGTATTTGAATTTGAGACCACTGGATCACATAGGGAATCCAGTGCTTTTGTTCACTTTGAAGTTGCCTGACTAAAAAGTCTCTTTTGACAATGGAGACAACGTCTGAAAAGAAAGAAGATTGACATTTTTGAAGCTGAAGAATGCCTTGTTAACATGAAAATGTCTGGGAGTAAAATAATGTCTGTACATCTTCTATTAGTTCAACTTTTATAAACTTCAGTTGGGAAGTGTGTGTTCATTGAGGGTGGATTAGAGATCTTGGTTTGATTTTGTAGTTTTCCTTAGTAGCTTTGACTAGTGCATTGGTTGATTTCGTGTTTCTGTAATTCTTTACTTCCACCTGCTATATCTTTGTTCAACACGACATGATATGGGATGGGAATGAGATATGTGTCAAATACTTTGGATTTTGAAGATTACTATGTGAATTCTCCAATACAAAGAGGAATATGTATGAAAGAAGGTAATGGCAAGTAGGTGAGAATTCACTTAAAGTGAAAAAAAAAAGGCATGAACTATTGAAAAGTAAAAAGAAAAAAAAAAAGAAAAGAAAAAAAGAAAAGAAGAAGAAGAAGAAGAAGAAGAAGAAGAAGAAGAAGAAGAAGAAGAAGAAGGATATTCAACATAAAATATGGCGATCTTAACATTGTCTAATTGTCCAACCTTTGGATATATTATATGTACTTGTATTTGACATCCAGACCCAAATCTGAGTAACATAGGCATTCTTCAGCAGCATGATTACATCATGAATTACTACAAATATTTGAGTTCAATATATTTAATATGTACCTGTCTTTTAGTTCTAATTCATTTTTGTAACTTCCTTTCTTTTGAAGTTTATGCTAAGTGACTTGCCAATATGATGCCATGTAACACAGGAAGGGTGCTCCAACAACCCCACTGATTACCATTGCAATGACAGAGATCGTGGCGGGGGTTTTAGCGCAGAATAACTTACCAGGTGCAATTTTCACTGCTTTTTGTGGAGGTGCTGAAATTGGTCAAGCCATTGCAAAAGATGTTCGTATACCTCTTGTTTCATTCACCGGAAGTACAAAGGTATTATCTTTTTGACTTCTTATGGTTTTGCATTAGTATTCATCTGTTGTTCTTTATATGGATCCTTAATAATTCCATCAAAGCATTTATGGTGACTAACAATAAGCCTTTCTTTTGGATAAATATAAAAAGAGAGATTTTCTTTTCATTAGGTTAAAAGAGAGTCATTTATGATTTAATGAAAGCACACTGATCAGAATCTTTCTGATGCGATACAATTAGCAGGAAGTGAGGTTTAGAGTTCTCACTGATGAAGGACTCAAAGAAGAGATAGATCTATTTATTAAGTAGTGGAACACCGGCCAATTCGAGGAGGCCAAACTGCCAGTTAAAATTCTAGTTTTCTCATAAGCATGGAAGAAAAAAAAAAAATCAAGATGACATGACAGTCCTTGAGTACATTGGCCCCAGTACACAAAACATTCTCTACTTCCTAACTAATCACAAGCTGCCACCTGTTTCGTTCTTTTAATCATGGGCTGCCACCTGTTGCATCTTCTTTTGTGAACTCACTCAATTTATTTACTAGCTTCGTCTTGGCCCCAATAAAATATTGCAATGCCTTGTTATTCCTGTCCAAAGCACATCTTTTTGAAAGAGAACACTTCCCATTTTACATCATCCATTCAGTCCTAGGTCAACACAAAGTTTTGAAGCAGCTCAATATTCATTGTAGCCATCATACTGAATGTTCGAGAACTGCTAGAAGGTGTTAATTCTATAAAAGAAACTATCTTCCCATGAACAAACGCCTTGCAACCATCCCTCTTAATCACCTTAGCATAAAACTCCCTCACCATAAGAATAACCATGAATTCTGGTTGTTTGTTGATGTCCTTATTTCTATCTTGAATAATGGAAGCTATAGGCTGTCATGTGCAAATCATTTTTAAACATGCAAACTTTGAAAAATTGCAAATTATTTTTTTAAACATTGATGAACAATAGGAAAAGAGAAAAGAATTAGAACTTGAAATTGAATATTTCTTTTTAGTTACCAAAGTTAACTGTCTTCATTTCTCTAGAAGATCTTTAATTTTCCTTAAAATTGTCTTCTTGTAGGTCTTTAAGTTCCTCAGTAATTTTGGGGCCAAATTGAAATAAAATGATTCATACAGAAGATCAGTGACTAATCTTTTCAAGCATTGCAGCCCTTTGCTCAATTTGTAAATTATTTTGGAAGTGTTGCAATTCTACACTTCTAGCTTTATGTCTTTACAGGCATTGCTTTGAATGCTTTCTCTAGAACTGTGACTTTATCTTCTTAAGGGCTCGGCTCTTCCACCAACTATCTTGCAACATCAAACTCCTATAGTTATCAATTTCCTGAGTTTTTTTTTCCATTCCTTACAAAATAAAATACAAGGAAGTTATAATGTATGAAGCTTTCTAAGACTAATTTTTATAGTTTAAAAATTCTAATAATCTTTTTTATTGAAAAGAAATGAAATATTCTATTGATTATAAAGTACAAAACTATGTGTGAGTATGGACAATGACAGACCAAAATTTAGAGATTGAAAGTCTCTTCCCACCCTCTCTATCAATCCCTCAATGTAGAACTCCTTAACTTACTAGAGCTGACCCAAGCACTCCTTCACTTACTCATTTCTTGGTCATCAAGTATGCTGCAGTTGCTCTCTTTCCAATGCCTAGAGAAGGCACAATTAACAAAACTGTTGGTGGTTTCTCCCAGCACTGCATAGACAACATGTAATGGGGGACAAGTACCAACCCTTGAACCTCATTTTGAAGAATGTCAGATAGTTTTCCTTTCATGGGTGATTGTCCAACACAAAAACTTGGCCTTGAAAAGGTAACATGGGCCTTCCAAGTGAATTCATAAGGGGACTGGACTAGATTTGGTGCTAAGTCTATGGTGGAACAGAGGTGATATAGAAAGGGCTTAAAAGAGAACTCCATCAAAGATTCCAAGCGCCACATAACACTATCATTTTGTCTTCGTAAACTTGCGGTGATCATTTCTGATGGTATAGTCACTCATCCTTCCATTAAAAGTGCTTGAACAAAATTGGGCTTTCACCTTGAGTACCATCCAGAGGAGCAAGGAATCAATATCCCTGTTTTTAATTCTTTATTTTTTATTTTTTGATTGGAAATAATAAGATTATGTTACATGCAAAGATAATTAGAGTGACCCAAAGGGACAACTTGTCCTCGGGAAGATTAAGAAGCAATCCAAAATAAGAGACCATCCATTTAGCTACTCACCTAGCCCATACCAATTTGCTAACTTTGAAGCACACACTCATAAAGAAGCAAAAAAGTGCTATCTAAGCCCAAACATCCCCCATTTCTCCGACTTAAAAAGCCCTTTGGTTATTTCTTTCATATAACCAGATAACAGGCAAAACCTCAATATGCAATACTAACTACAATCAGCCAAGGAACTGGTATCTTTAACTTGCAAGTTTATTCCAATGATGTCTCCTTTTTCCCAAAATAATTGTAAAATATATAATCAAGCATCAAAACTGATTTGAACTACTTTGTTGATTTTTGAGTAATGAAAGACAGACAGGCTTTAATGTAAATCTAAAAAGCGATCCCCTTTTCAAAAGAGTATAAGCATTTTAATGTTTGGTGGATTTTTCTGCATGTATGCAAGTAAGCACACCACCTTATGGTGTAGTTGCAATTATTTTTTAGTTGACTGTAAAACATGAATTAGTTGTTCGAATGGCTCTTAAAATGTCGCAGCTTGTCAAATGCAGGTGGGTCTAATGGTTCAACATACTGTTAATGACAGATTTGGTAAATGTTTGCTTGAATTAAGTGGGAACAATGCCATAATTGTCATGGATGATGCGGACATTCAGCTAGCTGTTCGTTCAGTTTTGTTTGCTGCTGTTGGTACAGCTGGTCAACGGTGCACAACATGCCGTAGACTGGTAACAGAATTTGTTTTCAAATGTTACCTTGGAAACTCAAGACAACAATAATAGTGGAATTCTTTCTTCTGTTATCTTTCCTGTGGATGCAGCTACTTCATGAAAGTATTTATCAGACTGTGCTGGATCAACTCATTGGAGTTTATAAGCAAGTTCAAATTGGAGATCCTTTAGAAAAGGGTACCTTACTAGGGCCATTACATACACGTGCCTCAAAGGAAAATTTTGAAAAGGGCATTGAAAGTATAAAGAATCAGGCATGGGTTATTCTTCTTGCGCTCAAACTTTTATTTTATTATTCTTTTGGAAGCATTCTTTTACTCAGTAGAACTTTTGGTGTTAAAAGACATACACGTAGTAAATTGTTTTAAAATGAAGAAATTAACGGATGCACTTTAGTCTCACCTTCAATTGGAAAATCTATTTTTGGACCAACGTTTGGTTTGCTCGTTTCTTCCAGGTTCAAGCAACCCATTTATTGTTGTCCTTCTCAAGTAATTGGCATTAGAATAAACTTCATGAATATTTCAAACAAACACCTTCTCAAGTAATTGGCATTAGAATAAACTTCATGAATATTTCAAACAAACAAAGACATGATCAGATTTTTTTTTTATTTTCAATTAGTGAACTTTTCTATATATCTATGCTCTCTTCTACATTTTCATAGTTTGAAAATGATTGGATTTTCTCCACATCGCGCACCACTCCTTAATTGGTGTATGTAAAATTTCATCAATACAAGTTATTTCTATGAAAGTGCTTGTGTCTCAGGTTAGCAGCAATTGAGTTTCCAATGATCAATACATGTTCATTCATGTGGACTCTTCTTCAAATTTTCTGCCATTGGAATTTCAAAACTTGTAATATTTAACTCTTTTCATGTACGCGCAGCATGTGCATATCTTGCTGTTTTATTGGATATCTAATGTATATCATTTATATCACCTTAGGAATCACTTTGAAAAAAATTAAAGATGTGCACAGATATGTGTTAAAAAACAAAAAAAGTAAAAGAAACAAAAATGCCATGTTAGTGGTCTCCAACTGAAATTAAACTCATCTTTGGACTTGTATACTAGCAACCATCTACCACCATAGAACAGATTGTGAATTAAAGATTAGCCTAGTGCTTGCATTCCATTCATGAGATTTATCTATGTCACGTCTGCTGGAACATTACTGTACAGGCTACTTTAAGTAGTGATTGCAAGAAGTTGTCTTGCTAGTAGCAGGGCCCCTTTGTCTGTGATACTAGTTCCACGTTCTCTTATTCGTAACTTCTTTGTGACAAGAACAAATGTCTGTCTTTGTGAATTTCATTGTTATTTTGTCTCATTATGTTCCCAGATTTGTCCTTTCATTTTCATTTTCATTTTTATTTATTTATTTATTTATTTATTTTTGTGTGTGTTTGTGTGTAATTATATCTCATCTCTTACTTCTTGTTTTTATTTTTATTTTTCAGGGAGGGAGGATTCTTGTGGGCGGATCTGTGATAGAATCTGAAGGAAATTTTGTTCAGCCCACAATAGTTGAGATTTCTCCTAATGCATCTGTTGTAAGGGAAGAGCTGTTTGCTCCAGTTCTCTATGCTATGAAATTTCAGGTAGAGTTCATTAATTTGTTTAAACGAATTATTTAGGAGCTCTTCCAATTCAGGTGCTTGACTGTGTTTGACTGTGTGTTTTTTTTCCTCCTCTTGAATGCCTTGTTCTCATTTTAGTGTTTGTTTATAAAATATGTTTTTCGTTTGATGACGCTGGACTTTCATGCAGACTCTAAAAGAAGCAGTTGAAATAAACAATTCGGTGCCACAAGGGCTGAGTAGTTCTATATTCACTCGTAGACCTGATGTTATCTTCAAATGGTTAGGGTAAGAAAGATTAAATTATTCTGCTCATTGCATGATTCACAATTTGTCTCTTATTTATACAAGATATGTTCTAACTGCCAGATTTATAATTTTGCATTCTGTGTAAATTGGATGTGATAATGTTTGAAAGAGGAGAAAGGGAGTCTTGCATCTGCTATTTGCCTGTTCTCTCTCTGTATCAAGCATTTACTACCATCTTTTCTTTTTCACTTTTACTAGCCACCGTCCATGCCATGGCCTAGCTACCCAAAACTTAAAGAATCTATACACTCGACTATATTACTTTCTATCTTTTACTTCCTCCTTTATCATTCGAAGTTGCTGTCTGTCTGTAATTATTCAACTTTTTTGTGCTGCTGGTCCAAAGTGAATTGGATTATCCTTAGTTGTCTGTTGTTTTTATGAAGTTCTCTCTCTTGCTTGCTCTCGCTCTCTCGCTCTCTCACTCTCTCGCTCTCTCTCTCTCTGTTGCTCCCCCTTTCCTTCCTCCCTTTCAAATGTAAGTTCTGTCATTTATATGCATTGCTTTACAGTATTGTGACAATCATTTCTATGGCATGCGTAGTCCATTGCCTAATGCATAAAGAGGGGATATAGATAAATGGGTCTAGTGTGAATGTGTGATATGTAAGGTTTTTCTTTTTCTTTTCTTTGTTTTTTTTTTTTAATGCATTGTTTTGTACACAACTGCACAGCTTAAATATTTGCATTAACTTTTTATTCTAGTGTTGCTTATATTATGTAAGTTATCTTTTTTTCTTTTTTTATATTTCTAATTATGATTTCATATATTATAATTTTCATTTCATATATTTCGTTTTTTGCATTGTATAATTTTGTATATTGTTGTATGTTATATCAAACAAGGATTATAGTTTTAAATGTTCACACTTTCAGCCATATGCTAACTTTTTGTATTTTTCAATATGTTTTAAAGTGTTTATTTATTGCATAGAACAAAATCGATAAGTGTAAATTACATATCAAACATGGATTTTAAAATCTTCATACTCTTGCTATATGCTAACTTATCATTTTACATTCTTTTGTAAATTGGATGTAATAACATATGAAAGAGGAGGAAGGGAGTCTTGCATTTGCTCTTTGCTTCTTCACTAACAGTACCATGCCTTTACAACCTTCTATAAATTGGATATGATAATGTTTGAAAGAGGAGGAAGTGAGTCGTGCTTCTGCTCTTTGGTACTTCGCTAATAGTACCATGCCTTTACTACCCTCTTTCTTTTTCCACTTTTGGTAGCCCCTGCCCATACCATGGCCTAGCTACCCAAACTTAAGGAATCTATTGTGATGATTAGTATATCAGTTACTATATTTTGCTTCCTCCTCCATCATTCCAAGTTACTTTGTACCTGCTATCTCTCTCTCTCTCTCTCTCTCTCTCTCTCTCTCTCTCTGTGTTCTGTCATTTATATGCATTCCTTTCCAGTATTATGAAGGTGATACCTATGCTGTGACTAGTCAATTGCCTAAGCCATAAAGAGGGGCCATAGATAATGTAGTCTAGTCTAGTGTGATTCTAAGATGCATTAAGTTTTTTCTTTTGTTGCATTTTTTGTACATAACTTATATAGCTTAAAGGTGACATAACTTTTTATTGTAATGTACTTCCATTATATTAGTTGTTTTTTTTTCTTTTTTTCTTTTAACTTTCTATTATGATCTCATATCTTTGTTTGTGATATTGCTTGCTGCTAATATTTTCTTTTTTGTCATAACCTGTAAGTTCTACATCAAACATGGATTTTTAAATCTTTGTACTTTCTCTATAAACTAAATTATCATATTTTTTTCAATATTTTTTCTGGTTTTTAATTACTTTGCAGACACAAGATTTGTAAGTTTAAATTATTGTTAATCTTTTTTTTTTTCTTAAGATTTTAGTAGAAGATTTACCTTCTATAATGTGGAACATGTGTGTAAAGTATGTGCAGAGTCTACATGTATATAGCTAATAACTTTTTCTTTTTTCCTACCCAGTTTCTATTTTGACGTTTTTCAATATAATATAGTTTATATATTGTCCTATCTGTTTCTCTAGATTTTTCACCCACCAACTTGATCTTTTGTACACATTATCTTTGGTTCTCTCTTAAATTCCTGATCATTTGTCTAATATCTCTGTTTCTTCACTTGTTAGGGTTCCCATATGTCAAGTTGCTACCTTAAGCCTACTGTTTTCTTTTTGGACTAGCATTTTTGCCATTAGACCTCCCACACCTGTCATTTAACGTCACCATTGGGGCATCGCCTAGGCCATTTGCAATTGGATTCCTTAATACTATCACTTCTATGATATAGCATCAACATCGACATAAGATTAAATTCTTGTTTTATATTTTCAATACGCAAATTGTATCTTCGCTTCTCTCTAATTTTTTTAATTTTTTTAACATCTATTATTGGTTTCGTAGAAGTATATCATAAGTATTATTTCGAATGCTACTCTTAAAATTGTTATATGTAAGCTATTCTTTTAAGGTTTTACTTTCTTAATTTTAATGTTTCAAGGTTGAAGAGTGTTAAATGTTGTTTAAATCATATAACTTTACAATAGATGCTCCTATATTATGAAATAACATGTATATATGTGTGTGTATGTAAAACAATAAGTAATTGTATGTGCAAATTTGATTAATTATTTACTTAGAAGCTATAAGTGTATTGTATGTAAAACAATAAGTAATTGTATGTGCAAATTTGATTAATTATTTACTTAGAAGCTATAAGTGAATATTATTTGTACTGTGTAGAATAGTTTTCACCTAGATTGGACCAATTGCATAGACATCTCTTTAACATATTGACAACATTGATCTACTCATCCTTGGTCCAAGGGCCTTTGTTCATTTATCGATCCATCCAACCCATGGCAATGCTTCTTCCAATTTTTCAAAAACAATCAGAGGCCCTTTTAAGGGGATGTCTTAGCTCTTCATACAATTCGATAATTAAGATTCATATCATAGTTGATGTGACAAAGTTTTATGATGGTTCTTAGTTACCAAATACAACTTTCTTTATTGAGCTTGAGATTGGATTTAGTTGGAAGTCCTATATATAATATATTTAGTTTCTAAAAAGATATAAATGATAAAATAAAAAACAATAAAATATTTATAGTTTGTTTACGTTCCATGTTTCTATAATTAGGAATAATATTTTTCTTAACAAAAACCTCATAATTTTTTTTTCTTAATTATACTAGCCTCATATAGGAGAACAGCTTCAAGAATACTTTTTAAAGTTTGCAAACTATGCTCTGATACATGTCTTATTTATCTATTTATTTTTCTTTTTAAAATCTTCATGGTTGGTTTTTTTTTTTTTGGACACAAAAGTATCCACATTTATTTTCTTAAACATAAAAATGCTTCAAATTTTAAAATTGCCATTTTAATTGGCAAACATTTTACAAAATACTTTGCCAGGCAGTTCCATTCTACTTTTGTTATTAAGAGCACCTTACCGGTGGAGAGATTTTTAATAATCCCTAATAGCCTTTTTTTGTTATCACTTGTTGCATATCTTTAAGTGTGAGCAGAAACAATATTCAATAAGGGCAGAGTTGAACAACAAGCGTATTCATATAGCTGAACTTGAATAATTGAGATAAGGCTTATAAGACTTTATGCTTTTTATTTATCTAATTTTCAGATGGAAGGGAAAAACTACATGTTTGTAGTCCATTGTCTAATAGTTTGCAGGCCACGCTAGAGATTTCATTTTTATGTTTAATTATGGATATACATTTGGTATATATATGTAAGTCATTGCTGATCTTTTGTGACACGTACATTTTGCATTCCCTATATTCATTTCTGATTCGCCATAACCATAAGACGGAGAAATGTAAGAAATTAAATCTTCTTGTCCTACATGTTTGACTTGGTTTATTTCTTGTTGACACGTGTATTCTTTATTTTGATTACTTTTCAGGCCACATGGCAGTGACTGCGGGATTGTGAATGTTAATATTCCTACTAATGGTGCTGAAATTGGTGGTGCATTTGGGGGTGAAAAGGCCACTGGGGGTGGTCGTGAAGCAGGAAGTGACTCTTGGAAGCAATACATGCGACGATCTACATGGTAAATTTAAATGTGTAATTATATTCTACCTTGTTCTGTTTGGTTTTTGTCATCAAATTAGCTCCACTTTTGCTTTTTACAAGACGTACAAGCATTAGTTTTATTATGTATGTATTTGTGTGTATGTCCACAAATCAAACAACGGGTTAGACTCATATAGAGAAGACCTTTGGATGTTGTAGCTGGGAAGAAGTGGCCTATTAACAACCTGATAGAGAAACACCTAAAATAAAATGGTCAAAAAAAATTTAGAAGCATATAATTTCTTTTAATTTAAGAGTCGACTTAGCTCTTGATCAAATAGACTTGAGGATGCAGTTTTCATGTGCCCAACCTGAAATGGCCTAGGTGTAACTGTAGTCTACTACAACCTTGTTATGTCATATGGTGAGAGATTCTTAAAATGTTTTATTGTTATTGTTATTTAAAAAAATGTCTCATTTGACCTAGCAAAATTAGTAGATGTTTATGAAGTAAACATATCATTCTTTGGATTTTTCTTTTAATGTTACCAACGTCTGAACATTAAGAAACTTTTCATACAACACAGATGGCCTATTCAATTTCCTAAACCTTAATCATGTGGAAAAAAAATTGGTAAGTTTGATATATAATAAATTATAAACGCCTGTGTTGTATGCATTTACTTTATGGAATTTATTTCAGTTTTATTGCTTGGTTAACGATTTACTTTTTGGCAAGGTAAATCATTTGGCATTGTATTACTCTATGATCATAACTATTGACATGTTTTGTCTTCACAAATTATGTTTATTTGGTTTTCTAGTTTATTTCATTAAAGATGCGGTTTGATATATTCATGGGGAGAAGATTTTTGGAGCGATGGAATGAGCACAAGTGTCACGGGCTCGTCGTTCGTTCACTAGATTTGCCCGTGCAGTGCCTCGAATAATCCTATTCTTGGTCAGTCATTCACACAAACTTATCTCAAATAACTTAGCGGAAGTCTTAAACACATCATTATATCGGAACCCACAAATAACCAGCTCGTTTGGGACTATCGGATAACTCTGGCATATTAGTACACTGTGTCACCCTTGACTGTGTACTACCTTAATCACTATGAATGGCTCCCTCGAGCACATCCCTCCTAGGATAGCTCTTCTAAGTGCACCTTATCTTGAGCATACTCTAGCATGATAGCCCAAGATAGGTCAATAGGCCCAAAACAGACACGGTTGGTATACCAGCGTCGTATACCCAACCTGAGTCCCAGCGGGCCCCGCGCTGTTTGCCGCTCGGCGGTATCCCATAACTTACCCAAAGTCATAGGAACTATCTACATCACCTCTAGAATGAAGATAGTTGGCGTCTTGGGTTGTGTTTAGGAGAAGTCCTAAAGATGACTTATTACATGTCATCAAGGGAGGGATGTTGAGCGGCGCTGTGTGGGGTCTGTCAGGAATCAGGGTTGGGTATATGATGCCACTATGCCACCCTATGTCCGTGTTGGGTCTATTGAGCTATTTTGAGCCTTCGTACTAGAGTGTGCTTGAGATGAGATTTACTTAGAGGAGTCATTGAATAAGGGATGCGCTCGGAGGAGCCATCCATAGTGATTACGGTAGTACGTAGTCCATGGCGACACTGGGTACCAGTATGCCTAAGTTATTCGATAGTCCTAAATGAGTTGGTTGTCCGTGAGTTCTGATACAATGACGTGTTTAAGACTTTCGTTGAGCTAATTGAGATGAGTTTGTGTAAATGGCTAGCCAAGAATAATAGTATTCGAGGCGTTGCATAGGCAAATTTAGGGAACGAATGATAAGCCCGTGATACAAGGTCATATTCATATCTGAATAAGTGGCTTGAGATGAGGAGAGACTTGTTTAGGCCGTCTTTAATGTTGGGTGACAACACTTAATGAGCATTGACATGGTTAGATGCCCCTATTAGGGATCTAACAACAGTGACTCAAATGCTTTGAGTGTTTGGTATCAAAGCTTTTGAAAATCATTTTTTAAAGTAATTTTAAAAAATAAAAATATAATTTTTTTTTACAAATTTAAATAATTACATATAATTTTTATTTAAATGTAAATAATATGTATTGTGAAAAAATATTTTTTTACATATTGTAAATAGCTTAAATAATGGGTTGATGTTATTGTGGGTCTAATGTAATGCATTATAATAAATTGTGTATCACTAAGAGAGAGAATTTAATAAATAAAAGTTTAATGAGTTGCTAATATGATAGTGCCATCAAACATTTGAATGATATAGCCATAAAAAATGCCTTAATGATAGAGATTTAGGAGTGACGAAAACTAAGCACCATTTCCGTTGATTTTTATGCCTTTTCATGGTAGTTTTAGATTGTAGGAAAATTCTGGAGTGGTGCAGGGAGATAGACATTTGGGACAAGATTGTAGGAAAACCCAGTTATTTGGTGGCTGTTTTTTTTCACTATTTTTTGCAAGCCCCCAAAACAGTGCTAAAAGCAGAAAGGCCTTTTTTAGACTCGGTATATAGTAATTCAAAGCTGATATTCCTCTAGAATTGGTTCACTGATTCATGTTTCTGGCAGCACAATCAATTATGGAAGTGAATTGCCACTGGCACAAGGAATCAATTTCGGGTGATCGTGTCAAGCTCTGGTGAGCTATTATTATTATTATTATTTTCAAATTTGGTACAATTGATAATGCATTTTTATGGTCTTGAACATCTTTTATATTGTCGTTGTTATCTTGCAGGCAACTTCTCCTGCATCTTGGTTCCACCTCTTCCGGAATTTTTAGGTTTCACTTGAGGGAGAGGACAATAGAAAAAAAAAAAAAGCCTATATGGAACATGATAAATAGTTGACTATGCTGGGATGCAAATGATTTATTTTTAGTTTCCTTCAGTATAATAATTGTAATTCCAAGGCAATTTACTAATAATCAAAAAGCTATTTTGTTCAGCTTTGGTTTGATCACTTCGCTTCCTGCCTTTTATTTCTGCTTGTGCTTGCTTGCTTGTGCCAAGGGTAATACATGAAGTAGTACATCTGCAAATCAGAGGGGTGAGTATTTAGAGCGATTTATCTGCGTTGAAGTCCCACTGAAATATCTTCTGAAATAAAAAGAAGTCTATTGGTACGGTCTCAACAGCAGGCACACACGATGACTGTAACAAACGGAGTATTGGGCACAGTGAATAGCCAGGGCTAGGCATGCCCATTTTTCCTAGTTGCTCGCCGTTCCTTGTGCCGAAGTGAAGATGATTTCAATGAATACAAAGACAAATGATTATATATATATATATATATATATATATATATTGTTTTCGAAATAAAGTGTGGCATTAAGACGAACCAAAAACTGCAAAGTGAACAACTCCTCTAAACTAGCTGAAAGTAATGTTACTGTTTACAAGTTAATTTTACTTGGGACATGACCAGCTTGTTTACGACTCTGGAGTTGACAATTTCTACGTCGTAGACTCTCTGCATATATTGGCGCTACTTTTTTTTTTTTTTGGGTGTTTGGAGGGTTGTCGGCACCATGGACCATACTGATCATATCTCTTCTAATCTGGCATGCTAGTGCATCTTCACAATCCTTGTGGGCGTGAGTTATCCGTCTGCAACCATAACAAAGATCTGGGAGGCGTTGGTAGAGGATTGGAACCCGTAAGACAGGGTTAGCTCCATTGACAAGAGCTTCGCCACTCGTACTCTAACGGTTTTGGTTACATCTACATACACTCTGATCCTAAGAGCTTTTCGCACGCAATGCCAAACCTACCATCGTCCTCCAGTGCTTCAAATGTTCCCAATTGATGCCTTTGGTCATGTAATTAAGAAGAAGGTGGGAAGCTTGAATCCAGAAAGACACTCGATCATAATGGTAGTCTTGCGGTGGAAGATAGCCTCTGTAATCCTTTAAAACCAAGGGCTTCTAGTCGAAACTCCCGCGCCCACGCGATTTCCCTCCGTGACACGGTATGGCTGCCACACTCTGGACAACGCAGCTCACATATCTACCAAACGGAGTTGCGCAATACCGTCCATATTTTTCTTCCATTTCAATTTCGCCCTTTGTAGCGTGAGTAGTATTCTCTGTTTATTAATTAATAACAATATATACATGCGTACACGGAGTTGAATAAAGGGTTAATAGGTAAAAATATCTAAACGTTTTCAGGTTTTTACAAATATATTATAATTTTTTAAAATTAATTAATAAATATAAATTTATTTAATTTTGTTTCAATTGGATCCTGTATATTGTCAATAAACACGTGATGCTGATTTGGCACATGAGCTGTCATATGACATGGCATTCAAATGTCAACATTGCCCAAGACTCAGAAACACTGCTTAGATGTACCCGTGTGAAAAAAAAAAACCAAAGGGCTAAAAATCATTCCTTTGGTGGCATTCAAATCAGCTCATCTCGGTCGCCCAATGTACTGCAGAGAAGAAGGAAAGAAAGATGAGGGAAAAACAGAACAAGGCGACTGGTTCGTTCCAGTTGAAGAAGACGAGAGCGACTGGTGAGTTCCGGTTGAAGATGAAGAGAGCAACTGTCCACACATATCTGGTTCAACTCAGTTCTGGTTCTTTCTATTCCAATGAGTAGCAGCAACCAGCAGTTCGCCCAGATCTGGTTTAACGCACGACTGGTCCACTGGTTCGGTCGTCCAGTTCACCGTAGAGAAGAAACGAAGAAAAGAGAAAAACCAGGCACATCAAAGATTTGGGGGTTCTGTCTGGTCCGTTCTGTTAATTATCGTCTTCGTCACAAGCCAACTTCTGAATTGTGGCCACAGCTCCAGAGCTCTCAGACAATTAGAAGACCAATATTACAAAGGAGAACAACAACAAAGGCAAGGGAGAGAGTTCTTCTATGCAATGTTTTCTAGTACTACTATCTCTGCAAAATCTCCCTCTCAAACCCCCAGTGGCGATGATGATATCGATCCGATTTATGGTGTTTCCGAGCGACTCGTGCCAGGAGGACCCAACCCGCTTCACAATTGTAAAGTGAAGAATACAAGACTTAATTTTATTGCTTTTTTTTTTTTTTCCCTCTTCCATTTTTCAGTTTATATACAGTGTAAAACTATCGTAAGTTTTGAAGATTTTACAATCACGGATGTATAGAATGTGATTTATGAAGCGGTGAAGCTTTACTTAATTCCCCCTTTTTCTTCTAAATTTCATTTGAGACGATTGTAATTGTATTTGTAGCTGTTGAAATACAAACAAGTCCAGATTCATTTCAGTTCATAATACATTCATTTCAGTTCTTGTTCTTTGTTCATCGTTCTTTGTTCTTTGTTCTTTGTTCATAATACATTCATTTCAGTTCTTGTTTTTTCTGTTTCAGAATGTCAAACAATAGATTTGTAAGGGATTAAACGGTTAACAGGCGACCGAACCAGTGGCCCTTGCTGCTGCTAACCCAGAATGCTCCTCTCTCTAACCACAGTCCTCTTCCTCTCCTTTCCTCTCGTCTTCTTCAACCAGAACGCACTGGTTTGTCTCCTCTTACTACTGCTCACCTCGTTCTGCTCGTTCTTCCTCTCCTTTCCATTCGTCTTCTTCAACCAGCACGGACATGTAATTTTTGCCCCTCCTTGTGTTCTCCCCACCCAGATCACACATGCCTACATCTAGCATTATTTTCACACATTTGGGGCATGATTTACAACACTACCATTTAAATGCCACGTCATATGCTAATTCAGGTGCCAACTCAGTGCCACCGATGCTATCAAATGTGTTATAGGATATAATTGCAACAAAATTGCATAAGTTTGTATTTTTTTATCTAATTTTTAAATGTTAGGATATATTTATAAAAATTTGCATAGGTGTGGATATTTTCGCCCATTAATCATTGAATAAATGAATCTCTAACTGTTTAGAGCAGCTGATGGTGGTATTTCCCTATCACACAAGAGGACCTGATAACTGTTGTTTTGATCTTCTTCAACCAAATTGTTGTTCTGATATAAATGGTATTTAAGGATAAGGATAACAACAATCCAAAAGTATAATTTTAAATTAAACATTTGTTATGAGCCTTCATTTATGTGTATCTGTCATTTCATTAGTTTAGATGATATTAGATATCATGCATATGTAGGTTTTGGCATACCTTATATCCCACATTCATTAGTGTAGTTGAGATCATATCCCACATTCATAAAGGATATTTAGGATTAAACTCATTGAAATAGATTGCCACACTTTGTGGGTGATAAGGTTGTTGCTAGGGTGATCAAACTTATGCCTATTCGTTCTCATCGTCAACTAGTGGACATGTTCATTAAAGTATTGCCTCTCACTTCTCTACAGTCTCTACTATCCAAGATGAGCATGCAAAATATTTACAATCCATCTTGAGCAAGGCTGGTCTTGAGTTTTTGGGAACATAAGGCAAAATAATAAGTTGGAGCCCCTAAAACTAAGGACCCTAAGTTATTTTACTAATATGAAATTATTTTAATAAATTTTAATTATATATATATATATGGGAGGCCCAAAAAATAAGGAGACCACCGCCGTTGCCTTTTGAGCCCCTTACTCGGAGCGACCTTGATCTTAGAAGAAGTATTAGATTACTTAAGTTAGCTAATGTATTAGTGAAGGGATGTTCCTCTATCCATTCTATAGTATCTATGTTGGTTAGGTTATAACTATATAGATGAGTGTGTAATAGAAAATCAATATACAACTTTCAAATCTTTATTTTACATCCTTTTCTTTCTCTCATTCTTCTTTCCTCTGTTTCTGTGTGATATTAGCCCACAAAATGCTTCCTAATTGAAAACATTACAAAAATCTTCAAGTCACTACTAGTCTGTTACCATTGTTCAATATGAAAACTTAATGAGGTTAAAACCATTGATGCTTCTTTGCAATTGAAAGATGGAGATATTAAAGAATATAAAAAGTATGACGACCAAAATGCATTATGTGTTATTATTTAGAAGCACATTAAAGTGACAAGGTTTCTTAATAAACACTTCATGGGCCAAAAGAGCATAGTGCAAAGAACTTTTTGTTCATGGGAACCAAAAAGAAAAAAGGCCACAAAAAAAAAAAAAAAAAAACCGACTACTTGAAAAATTAAGAATCCCTCACCTCAGCATATATATGGGAGGGGATCATTTTTTTTTTTTTCATGAAAAGGTTTATTAGATTGAGTATAGTGTAATAACATGCTAAGTTTCGATAACTAGCTAGAATGCAACATTTTTAAAAAAAAAAAGAATCATTCTTAAGAGATTTTAGTGTAATGAATTGAACTCCTTGAATTTTTGATTGATACTGATCAATTTATAATGAGAATAAATAGATAAACTTGTATGGATATAAAAAAAAAATTATAAATATAGAATATTATAACATCTTGTTTATATGGTATGAGATATTAATATATATATATATATATGTGTGTGTGTGTGTGTGTGTGGTAACACTTAGCAATATCTAAGTTTCTTCCAAGTAATAATTAGTTCAAATTCAACATATAACGACCAAAAAAAAGAAATAATAGAAATAATAGAAATAAAGGTTTGGTGGGACCCACAATAAAATAAAATAAAATAAAATAGATAAATATAAATTTATGTATTCTATTACAACGACAGACTATATTAAAGTTTCAATATAACCCCTATTTTCCCTTATTTTAAAATCATTTCAAACTTTCTCAAAATCTTAGAGACATTAAAGGCAAACGGAGAGCATCTAGAAGCCACTCACAGAGTTATCAAACCATATTCGAAGAGCAAATCGGCAATCAAAGGTATAAGTTTATTCATTTTTTTTCTTTACAATCTCTAAGAATGGGTTGGAAAGAACACATACTTTGAAGTAATATATATATATATATATATCATAATTATGGATCAAAAAACATATATAAAAAATTCACTTGAAATATATACATGTACCCATTGCATGTAAATCATTAGTTGCATATACATTAATATAATAACTAAAATATGAAGTATTTGAACATGTAAATCATCAAGTATCTTATGTATATTAATATAATATATACATGTAAAAGTAAATTTAAGAAATCAATCGATTAATATATATGTTGGAATCAATATATATATATATATATATATATATATATATTGGCAACCGATTGCTAAATTGATATAATAGACGTAGATGTCAATTAAAATGATATACATATGTGGATAACAGAATTAATATAATAGATGTAGATGTCAATCAAATTGATATATATATATATATATTTCTGTTATGTATTGGATTATATATGAATATATATCAGGTTATAATATATAATATACAACGGATTATATCATATCGGAAATGGTAAACATGTAACTGATTGTTATTAACAACTATATATTATCAATAGCGATCATTGAAAGTCATTATTATTAATATATATAATATACAAACCAACTGTAAACGGATATATTATCATTGACCACCGTCATTTTTATAGTTATTATTTATAATATATATTAACATCTAAACCAATTTTATGTAACCAAATTATAATTATATATTTAGATAACAATTGAGTAATAACCGATTTATAAATATAAATAAATAAATAAATATATATATATATATATCGGTTATTACTCAATTGTTATGCATACAATATTATTTGTATATATGCGTGGATATTATTTATATTAAATAATGAATAATGACTACAACATTGTATAGCATATTATATAGGATTATTTAAAATAACAGTATTTGTAGATATATACGTGTACATACATAAACTATTATTATAAATTTGGAGTATAGTAGAATTATGAGTTCAAAGATTATGGTTTTGAAAAATACATGATATTAAAATTTAGAAACTTAGAAGAAGAGTATAAACCAATTTGGTAGTTATACAAGCTGATTGGAGCGTATTTAGGCTTAGAGGTAAGTATGGTTCAATTCTTCCACTGTATGCATATCACCATAAATATATAATTTTTTTTCATGTTTGTGAACTGATTTGTGAAATGATATGTTTGTATACAATGCTTCATATGTTTTTTTAATTTTATGATTATATGGATATTGAATATCATTGTTTTTATGCATGACATATTGCAAGTTTAGAAAAAGAAGTTTCATTGGAATAAGGAAGGAATTCCCTTAAAATAATCCTAATGATCAATAAGCATGAGTTGAGGGGTGGAGGGTTCTTAGGTTTGGGCTTTGATATGGATGATTATGTTTCCACCTAAAACTATGAAATAGTCATAGGAGTAGGCACGAGGTTGATTGTGCCAAGTCATTATGCCTTGAAACTGATAACTTTGGTTTTAAACGTAGTCAAAATTTGCACTATATTCTATTGAGTGTTTTTTATGAGTATGATTTTATTTTGAATTATTTACTTATTTTGATTTTATAATTTTTTATTTGCAGTCTTGTTTATGCATAATCTAATTTATTAATTCCTGCATATTTTAAATTATTGGTGATTGTATGATGGTAGCGTGTGATATCATCTCACTAGGCTTTTTACCTCATCCCATATTTTTTTTTTTTACACATTTTAGGTCTATCTAGTGTCTAAGATAAAGGCAATAGGGTCACAGATTAATTGAGATTGTTCACTTAACTTGAGAGTGAGTTGATATAGGTTTAAAATTAATAATAGTAATAATTATTTAATTTGAGATGTCCAATAAGTACGATTTCTATGAGTCAGTTGAACTCGTTATTTTGGCTTTCAATTATCTTGTTTATTTTTGAAAGATTTATAATAGTTATGAGATTTATGACATTTTAATAATATTATGATTT
>JAJIYU010002406.1:0-30461 GCA_030144865.1 Tinospora cordifolia
ATTTGAATTCCCTTTTATCTCTTATAATGTAGCCTTGTTTAGTTTTTATGTTAAGGCATGAGATATTGGGAATAGAAAGTCAAGTGTGTGTCACTTGTAAAGTAACACCGGTCCGGCCCGCCAAGTGGTTAAGTCCATTGCCTAAATGGTTAGGTCCATTAGCTTTATGGTTAAGTATAGATGAACACACGGGGGTTGTGGTGTTACAAGTCAACTCAATGGTAGTGGAGTTCGTGAAATCTGGGTACTTAAGCCCCAGGTCTTAGGTTCGAATCTTTGCGGAGGCGAAATAAAACCCCAAGGGGTGGGGATAGTACTTGGTGAGTCACCGCATCCATGGTGTGTCCGGGGTGTGCGGTGGGTCCGACTTATGTGGTGTGACAATAAAAAGGCGCCTTTTTATTGTAACAACCCACCGCCACTGCTACTGGGACCCACCCCACGTCATGGCTCGTCATGGCATTGTTACTCACAAGGTACTGTTCCCTGCCCCCTGGGGTTTTCTTTTGCCTCCGCGGAGATTCGAACCTAAGACCTGGGGCTCAAGTACTTAATTCTTTCATCATCCGCTACCATTGAGGGGTGTGGGTCCCAGTGGCGGTGGCGGTGGGTTGTTACATAAGTTCACATGGAACGAGAAATACGAACAAACATTCCAAAAACTGAAGAGGAGATTGACTTTAACCCCCATCTTAGTCACTCCTACCCATGGTGTTACTTATGTTCTGTATACAGATGCTTCACAAAATGGGTTGGGAGTGGTCTTGATGCAAGAGGGAAAGCTTGTTGCATATGCTTCGTGACAACTGAAGATACATGAACAAAACTACCCAACTTATAACTCAGAGTTAGCAACCATTGTGTTCGCCCTAAAGATCTGGAGACACTTTTTTTATGGTGAGAAGTTCAATTTATTTTCAGATCATAAGAGTTTGAAGTACATCTATACCCGGAAAGAGTTAAACCTGAAGCAACGAAGATGCTTGGAGTGCCTTAAGGATAACAACTTCCAACTACATTACCATCCGAGGAAGGCCAATGTAGTGGCCGTTGCCTTGAGTAGGAAGTTCAATAAGCTAGATGAGGAAAAGGGTCAGATGTACCAATTAACTGAGAGGTTCAATTTGGGCATAAACTTAGATGAGAATTAGGCCTACCTCTACAACATGTCTTGTGAACTTGATCTTCCAAATTAGATCAGGGATGAACAAAAGCAAGACTAGTAACTCATAAGCTTGATAAAAGGAGTTGAACAAGGTAAGCATACTGTCTTTAGGTTAGATGCTGAGAATACCCTAAGACTTGGAGAGAACATTTAGGTACCTCAGAATGGACGAAGTAAGCAATCCCAACTTGATGAAGCCCATCTTACTAAGTATACGAAGCACCTTGGCAGTGACAAGATGTATCGAAACCTTAGAAAGACCTCCTGGTGGCGAGGAATGAAGAAAGATGTGGCTAAGTATGTCTCCAAGTGCTTAATCTATCAGTAGGTGAAGGCAGAACACCGAAAGCCCTCTAGGATGTTATAAACACTCCCTGTCCCTGAATGGAAGTGGGATAACATTGCCATGGACTTTATTAGTGGATTACCCCGGAGTTAGAAAGGAGAAGATAACTGTATGGGTGATTGTGGATCGTTTTACTCAAGTGGCTCATTTCCTGCCAATTAAATTCACAGACTGAGTTAGTAAGTTGGGAGAACTCTACGTAAAGGAGATAATAAGACTTCATGGTGTGCCCAAGATGATAGTATCTGACCGAGACTCTCGATTCACTTTATAGTTCTGGCAGAGTTGGGCACTAAGATCACCATGAGTATCGCTTTTCACCCTCAAACTAATGATTAATCTGAGAGAATCATTCAGACACTAGAAGATATGTTGAGGTCTTGTGTTCTTAACTTTAAAGGAAATTAGAGTAAGTACCTACACCTAGCAGAATCTGCCAATAATAATAGTTATCAAGCAAGTATAAAGATGGCTCTATATGAAGGTCTTTATGGGAGATCCTACAAATCACTAACTTGTTGGGCTGAACTTGAAGATCATGTACTTACTAAGCCAGATCTAGTGGAAGAGATGAATAATCAAGTAAAACAAATGCAGAAGAGATTGGCCACAATGCAGAGTAGACAAAAGAGTTATGCCAATAAAAGGAGAAGACCTTTAGAATTTCAAGTCGGTGATGAGGTGTTCCTCAGAAAGGAATTAAATGTTTTGTATATAAAGGAAAGCTATCACCTAGATTCATCGATACATTCAAGATACTCAAAAGACTCGGAGAATGTGCCTGCAAGTTAGACCTACCAAATCGAATGACCTCAGTACACAACATGTTCCATGTGTCAATGTTGAGGAAGTATGAACTTGATCCCTCTCATACAATCCATTAGGAGGAGGTGAACATCCAATACGATGCTACTTATGAAGAAGTAGCAGTTAGGATCCTCGATTGCAAGGTGTGAAGCTTGAGAATGAAGAACATTCCCTGAGTCAAAGTTCTCTAAAAACATCATAGACTTGAAAGCTAACTGGTAGCTGGAAAGTGAAATGATGGCTAAATATCTACACCTTTTTATTAGAAATACCTAAGGAAATGATAACCGAGTAAGTGTGTACAAATTTTGAAGACAAAATTCTTTTTAAGGAGTGTAGGTTGTAATACCTAAAAAATTCATATGAAATTCGATTAAATGAAATAAATAAATATTGATCCTTGAAAATTTTATGAAATTTTTAGGATACAAAATTGTGTATATTTTAAATTATTGCCAAAATGAGAAATAAAATTAATTGAGGGAAGCTTGTAAAAATTTTAGTGTACAAATAAATATATAGAAAGGTTGGGTATTTAAATAAAAATATCAAATTAGAAGAGTTGCCAAATATTATAATATAGTTTAATATTTAACTAGAAATATAAACTTAGTAAAATAATTAAATGATATATTTGAGTTACAAAAATTAGCAAGTTCCGTTCAAAAACATATATAAATAAATGAGAAATAAATTCAAAGTGTTATATAAATAAATAAAGATAAATTAATTCCCTACAATTATATGAAAATTGAGTTATAATTGTGTTGAAGCCTAAATGATAAATGAGAATTTCATTCAAATTATGGAATTAGCAAGTCTCATTTGATCAAAAACGATTTTAGAAACAAGAGACCAAATTAGAAACCAAAATGAAATCAATTCAAAAGAATGTATTAGCAACTTCTAAAATAATTGCTTACTAATATAAGTACTTGGAAAACAAGTAAAATAGAGCATTAAAATTGTTTTTAAAATGAAATCAACTCAAAAGAATATATTAACAACTTCTAAAATAATTACTTACTAATATATGTGCTTGGGAAAGAAGTAAAATAAAGAATTAGAAATGTTTCTAAAATGAAATCAATTCAAAAGAATACATTAGCAACATCTAAAATAATTACTTACCAATATATGTGCTTGGGAAACAAGTAAAATAGAGAAATAGAAAGGTTTCTAAAATGAAATTAACCTAAAAGAATGTATCAGCAACTTTTAAAACCTTTACTTACTAATTCTTATGTATAGGAAACAAATAAAATGGAAAGGAAAAGAGTTTTAAAAAGATTTCTACAATGAAGACACCCCAAACTTGCCAATTCATTCCCATAAGAACTCTGTATAAATTCAAACATGAGCACCATTCTCTTCATCTCAAAGCAAGAACTGATAAGTTTCCTCTTGCTTTCTCTAGCCTCTTGCTTGGCACCTCTTTTCAATTCTTAAGAGTTCTTGAGTGTGAACATTTCAGCTCTTGAGAATTAAGACGTCTTAGAGTGATTGAAGTATCGAAGTGCTATTGAAATTCATATTTGTTCAACTACGATTTCAAAATGTTGAGGTGGAAGTGATTTCTAAACTTCTACTTTGTTGTTTTAAATTAATTAGATGTTCATGCACGTGTTATATTCAGTTTTTCATGCATATTTTAATTTCAGTTTAGCATATATGTCATGTTCAATCATCATTAAACCATATCATGTTTAGATCTCAAATGCTTAGGTATCTTTTGAAGGATAACGCATGTAACGTTTCATGCCTTTGATATTGATATGATCATTATGCTTAATTTATGTAATTTAGTTAATGATCCATGTACGTTTGATTAAAGAAAGATGAATAAAGATAAGAACAACGTACTATCATAGTAATCTACAGGGATTATTGTGGGTGTTCTTTATATATGATCAGTTCATATGGGTAGTGTCTTAGAATACTTGGAATATGGGTCAGGCCCTAATTCCAATAAAGTTTTGCTAAAAGGAATGCCTTTTCATTCAAGGGAGGTATTTTGTTAAGAACGTTAAGGGTTGAAACCCCTTTTAGTTTAATTTACAACTGTGAACAAGAAATTGTCTGAAACACCTAATGATTGTAAATGTTTGATTTAAAATAATGATTTAGTTGTTTTAGAATGATCTACTGGGTTTTGTGCTCACCCTTCCTACTTTAAATCTTTTAGCAAATTGATTAACTGAAGATGCATGATCAAGACTTAGAATGTCTCTACTTAGAATATTTCTATTTGATGTAACAACATGTTGCCCAATTTTGAATATTTTGCTATAATTTAAATATGAGTTATGTACTCTTTCTTCTTTCTTTTATTGAATAAATAAAGAATGCTAAAGATTTCTTTTATCTTTAATTGCTTTTTCTTGTTGGATTAATTATTTAAATCTAAGTGAGTTAAGTATTCTGAATATTCAATAAGACTTGGGATAAAAGAATTAAAAGGTTAAGTGTGAGTCGCTTGTAAAGTAATAGCGGCCCGAACCTGCCTTGTGGTTAAGTCTAAATAAGAACTTGGGGATTTGGGGTGTTACAAAGGTGGTATCAAAGCTAAGGGTATAGCTCACTAGGAAAAAGATGATTCCTCTGATACCAAAGGTGGTATCTGAGCTTAGGCATTAGTTGTTGGGCTAAAATTAGAAGTTAACTCTAATTCTATATGTCAATACTTTCTAAATCTAATACCTAAGGTGGTATCAGATTTAGAAAGTATTGACATATAGGAAGCATTCCAATTGCTTTGTTCAAGGATCAAATTGGGAGAATGATGAAACATTCTAATTTATTTAGTTTCCTAGCAGTTTATTTTCTCTCCCTAATGTTGGAAAATCTATCTCATCAAAATGGTAGTTAGCGAACTGTGCTATAAAAATATTTCCAATCACCGATTCAAGATATTTAATTATCAATGGAGAAATATATCTAATATATATACCTTACCTCTTTTGAGGGCCCATATTAATGCGTTTTGGTGGAGCAATTGAAGTATATATCTCAGATCCAAAAATTCTTAGGTGGAAAATATTTGGTTCCTGACCATAAGCTAATTGCAAAGGGGAGAATTTATGATAATTGGTTGGCCTGATGCATATAAGAGCTGTTGTAGGTAAAATAACATGTCCTGATACAAAAAGAGAGAGTTTTCATAATCAATTGTCTAGCTATTAATTAGAGGTGCTTAATAAATGTCTCTATTAAACCATTTTGTGTATGAACATAAGTAACAAGATGTTTAACAATAATCCCAACGAACATGGAATAATCATTAAAAACTTGAGATTTAAACTCACTAAAATTATCAGGACGTATGTTCTTAATTGGATTGTATGAAAATTGAGCTCTTTATATTATTTGAGCAAACAATCTCGTAATTTCCAGGTTACAAGTTGATAATAAAGACACATGTAATCATCTTGTAAATGCATCAATTAAAACCATAAAGTATCTAAGGGTCCACACGGTGGGAGAATAGGCCCACAGCTGTCACCTTGTATATGTTCCAGGAATGTAGGAGACTCAATTCCAACTTTAGTTGGTGATGGTCTAATAATAAGCTTTCCTTGAGAGCATGAAATGCATAAAAAATCACTAGAATTAAGAATCTTTTGGTTCTTAAGTAAAAATATTTACATCAGTGAAAATTTGGTTTACTGTAGCATTCATGTTAATTGTTGTAATATTTGTGTAGTATAAACCAAAGGAAAAAGTGGCTAATTTTTCTAAGACATGTTTCTTACCCGATACAACACTTATAATATGAAGGTATTCAATATTTCCTTTATTAGTTATCTCAGCATGATGTCCATTTTTTTAATATCTTTGAAATTTAACAAGTTTATTTAAAACTTAATAGAGAGTCTTGCATCATTTATAATAATCTTGTTCCTTTAGGTGACAATAAAGTAGCTTTTCCAAAGCCTTCAATAAGTTTTGTACTATCAGATATTGTGCTGATATTAGCTTCTTGCATAAGCAAATGAGACAAATATTTTTTATTTGTAAGCATGGTATATATTATAGCACAGTCTATAAGACATATATCTTCATCTTTGATTTTGATTCCAGCTAAATTTTGATCATGAATATCCATATTTTCTTCATTAAAATGAAATAAATATTCATAAGAAATACTTTATTTTTATATATAAATGCGAGAAAAATACACCAAATTAACACACAAAAGCAACACATTTGAAAACATATAAAAATAACACACTTAATCAAACGAAAATAAAATCTCAAAATTCATTTGCAATCAGTCATGTCTTCCTACAAGGTTTTCAAAGAAATCTACTACATCTTGATGGCTCATGTCAAAAGGATTTTAATTAATGTCATCATTTTGAGAAATAAAATTTATCTCCATATTTTTTTCCTTTTCTTTTAATGATGTTTGATAAAGATCAATAAGATGCTTTGACGTATGACAAGTACTTAATCAATGTCATTTCATACTATATTTGTAGCATATATTTTTAGAATTCTTAAAATGGTGAGGTTAATTTTTATTAATCTAACCTTATCTTATCATATTCTTTACAAAGAATCTAATCCTATCCTATGTACCAAACATGCCATTAAAGGATTGCATTTGGAAAGGAATTTAAGTATGTAATCCTATTTTAGTGGGGCAAAAACTAAGGTTAGAGTAAAGCGAAGGATTTAAGTTTGGATGATGATGCATGACGTACATCAATCTTCTTGCTCATTTTACCATTTTATCTATTTTTCTTAAAAAAGGTGCTCTTGTTCAACCTACTTGGCCAAACCAAGGCGATTGGTTCAACAATACAAAGCCAAACAAAGTACCTTTGTTCAAGTGGATAGAACCAAAATTATAGCGTTAGGTTTAGGGACTTCACCCCATTTGTTTAGTTAGAAATGACTAGAGGTGATAGTTCATGTGCCGCATCCAAAATATGTTACGTCGTAAATAAATATCACTCATATATTAAAACTCCAAACTTAGCTCATTTATTAATTGTCATAGTATGCAAATCTAAATTCGACTAATGTATTAATTTTGTCATATTCATGTACTTACATATAAATAAGTTAATTTTTTAAACCAATTTTCAGATTATTTTTTACAAAAAAATATTAATAAAAAATATAAAACATAAATAATTTATTAAAAATAAATAAAATTAAAATTTTTAAAAAAATAATGAAAAATTATATCATCATGTTAATAAATACTGTAATTTTTAATTAACTTATTTATAATATATTTGTTAACTTTTTATAATCATGTTAAACAAATTATTTTTAAATTTAGTAGGCTAACTTGTTTATTACCTTAAATTTAATCATATTTAGCATATTTTAATTTAAACTTATAGATGTTACATCCAAATTGAACATATTTTAATTTAAACTTGTATTTTACATCCAAACTTGTTAATTGCTTGTCATATTCAAGTAAGATTATTGAATAGTGTTACAAATTATTACCGCTAAACAAAAGCAATATTAAGTTTCCAGATATCACAGCTTACATGACACAAAAATAGTTTTCTTGGTAGCTTTTTGTTTTTTGCACTTTCATTATGAACTTTAGAATCTGTAAGCATTTTAATATGAAACGCAGACCCAAAGGAATAAATGTAACATTATCCGCAGAGAATTCCTTGAAAATAAGTTTTTTTTTTTTGGGTTATTTTCTCATAATTGATCAAAGAAATAAGAAAAAAGATTTCAAACCCATCAGTAAAATGGGTTAATAGAAAGGTAGAGAGCTAGACAACTATAACAAAGAACTCAGAAACATTGGTTTCTTTCGTAAAGAGTTCATTTTGCAAGTTCAATGCTACATAAAGCCGACGTAAAACCCAAAAACACATTAAATAGAGTGGTCTTTTTTTTTTTTAATAATATTTTTTTTGTTTCCAAAATACCTTCTTCAGAATATTTCTCTGTTAGGGTGTTCCAAAACAAAGAATGCAATTGTTTCAGAAACTGCTAACATCGCCATTCAACTTAAAATCATTGATCACCGATTGAGCATTCACCAAATTCTAAACAAAAATCCTTCAAACAAATTCTAAATAATATATTTAGAAAGAATGCTGGTTCTTTCTTTTTGTCCATGAAGTGAGATAAAAAATGTACTTGTTCTCAGGGCGTCGCATATTCGCTCTGATTTAGAAACTTTAAAGATCAAATCCCTAATGAATTGAACACTCCTGATGGAGACACTGAAAATACATGAAAATAACGAAATAACATTTGACATATGAAACTTGAAACGAGCAGGAGAGTTATTTCAACAAGTGGTTCAATATTTATTCATGCGTAGCCATATATTTACATAATTCGTATCAAGGTCCACAATGCCGGTAATCACTCTTCACTATCATTTCGTAACATTGTGTTAACTGAATCAGTATTCGTATTAGCATGGTATTCAGAATCCATATTTTCTCGTCTATTTAGGCACTGGCGGCAATTCTCTGTTAGAGTTAAAACTTAGACTAAAAAACAACTGGCTGATCACCCACGCCCCCGAAAACTCCTGTTTCTGCTAGAATCAGAAGCCTCACCATCTGTTTTGCAGCAGTGACGCAAAAATGATTCACATTCAACAACCAAAACATAGATCTAATGTGCATAAGCAGACACCGCCACAAAATTGGATCATTATTCTCATGACTAGCAAGATATGCAAAATAGCTCTGAAACAAGTTAGACCGTTACTAGAAAACTGCAAACAAATTTCTTGAAAACATTCGGCAAAACACAAAAATCAAAATGGAAGGATTTTCAGAACTGACCTAATGTTTCAGTGATAGGAGTTCAGAACATTTAGATAATTGCACAATGATCATGAACTGTTCAAGTGGCTGTTATGTTCCAGATTTTCTTAACTGAACCCTATTCTGGCAATAGGTAAATTATTTGTGTTCAATTCTTAGGCGTGCTATGCACATATCAACCCTTCTAAGTGGTAACATTGTTACAAACAATATCGGCAAAAGTGGATAGAGTAGTTCAATAACCATTTGAAATATCACTTTGTATAATGCAAACATGACTATGGTGTCCTATGATGAGTTAATATTGGTAAAAATGCCATATCACAGAGAGAACTATAGTTAAACGAGAAATGAAATTAGAATTGACGGCACACAATATGGAGGATGACAACTTCAATTTTAAAGAGAGGTCAAAGCTGCCCAAGGATCCGTATGATAGTCATATGAGTCTAAACTGTTGATGCTTATATTATCGACAAAACTTCCTGAGAATGCACTAGGAGAATTCAGACTTTTCTTTATATATATATATACATTATTGTTTTAAGCTACGAACATAAGTCAGATTAAGTTGGCAAGAAGCTACTTATGTAGGGCCATCCAGCGAGTGCATCACTAGGGACACGTGGGACCAAAACAGGGACCATACAGACTATCATGGTTCAACTCCCACTTATTAAAGAAAAAAGTAACTGCTAATTATTTCAGTAATGGAAGGACTGGAACTCTTATAGGGGCTAGGATGCCAACCACTAAACCAGTCCCAAAGCTGGCAGAAAATCTGCACTTCTGCAATTGTATCTGTGTGCCACTATCTTTCAGTTCCATTGTGCATTTCAAGTACTGTCATTCAGTGGTCGATACAAAAACAAGAAGTTTACAAAGTACGAGAAAGTTTCATGAAAAGCAAGTGCTAAACTTGTCTTATTACCTCGAACCTGGTCATCCTCTCCATTTTGAGTTGTAAAAAATGGGGTGAGATAATTCCTATCCAACTCAGTGAAAGAAGCCGTGCTACAGTCAAACTCAAAATACGTCAGCAAGAAATGAACAAGAATTATAACAGAACCATGCCATTTAGGAATTAATAATTGGACACCAAAATGATACCTCTTTTGAAACTCCTTCAGTCTCATCTTGAGCCTGTTACCAGATGAAACATCCTCATCGTCGTAAGTAGGAGAAATATAGCCATTGTTTCCCTCGAAGCTCTGGGTGCAGGGAACAAAATTTACACCTTGATCACGCAAGTACAGCATGCAGAAAACACTAAAGAACTCAGGCAACCATAGGCTGCAGATAGGCTGTTCATCCATACTGCCTATCTGCAGGCTATGGTTGAGCACCAAGTCCATGAGCACACAGATATGCCGATCCAATCTGAAAAACATTTAACTACTACATACTATCCATATATTCAAGTCCTTGAGATTTTATTTTTGATCAAGATGATATGCCAAAGGCTACTCATTAAATCACAAAGAATACATCTTGAAAATTTAGCCAAATGAATATGCAAAACATGGACATTTACTGAATCACACTTTATCTACACACAAGAAAACAAGTAGGAATAACTGTCCTACTGTTTATCATACGGATACACTAAACATGTTATATGTGTGTGTGTGTGTGTGTTTCTGAACTTACTTTTCAACACAATTTAAAGTTTGACTCCATAGTATCTCTTTGTAGTTTTGATGGAACTCACACTCAACTAGCAGGACCAAGACAAGATATTCATTGACAAGTGGACACATCTAAAAGAGATCCAGATGTTTTACCACAATTTAAACTAAAGCCCTTGAAACCTCCACCTACAGATCAGTGTGGGATTATTTCATAACTTTTTATGAATTACCACTAAGAAATGATGCTACCACCCAGATGGAAGGAATCTGTTGCAGAAATATCTGGATGGAGGAACTTGTGGGATGTTCATGCCAACCGAAAAATCCCCAGTGTACAGAAACACCTAAAAGGGCAAAAAGCAAAGCAAATTACCAGCCCAAACACAAAACCTAGATTATTCGTTCGTTTAGGCTACACAGTTTTGGCCCTAGGCCATGCTCCTCCATAAAAGGCGTCATGAATCAAGAGACAAACATCCAAAGCCCTCCGTGAAAGTCCTCATCACCATAAGTTTAGATGCTTTATCTTGCAACGACATTAAACTGGAATTAAGTAAAGTGGTTGACTGGTTGGACATGATATTCAACTAAGGTTCTTGGATGTTCGTAGAGTTCTTCTCTACTATTAAGGATGTTAATGAGGAGACCGTGTTCTTAAAAGGCAAGGATTCCATGTTCAAAGTCTATATCCTCAAGTCAGATTTGGTCCAATGACATGCTCTGGGATGATATGAAGATTGCATGCTGAAGAGGGTGGATTGGAGTAGGAGTAAAGTTAAAAAATGGTGAATGGAAGCTTTTTTGCAAGAGTGCACAGATTAGTGTGGGATTGCTAGACATTGCCCCTTCCATTGTGATCTCCATAGAGTCGACGGTCTTCTAGGTTTGTGGTCAACCTTCAACTTTCTTCTTGTAATGACCGAAAGAAATGGAAAATAAATAAAAATAAAGATAAGAAGATGTTTGAACCCACAACCAAAAATAAAATAAAATAAAATAATAGCAAATAACCTATTTTAATACAACTAGGATACCATTTTCAATTACTCTATATAAATCCTATATTCTCTTGATCTAAATCATTTTAAACCTTCTCCAGACCCTAGAACTGCCAAAAGAGAATGAAGAGCATCAAGAAGTAGCTTGCAAAGGTCTTGAAACACATCCGAAGAGTGGAACTCACATATTTTGCGAATGGTTTGGGAAAAATACCTAGTTGGAATTCATATGCATAAATCAAAGTTATGAATTGAAAATGTAAACAAGAAATCCAACCATAACAATAACACACACCCACACACACACAAATTTATAGGATTGGTGATATTATACATTTGAATTGTTTCTTGTCCAAAAAAAAAAGATTAAAATTCTACAAGTATGTGATGTAGAAATTGGTAACTTAGAGAGATTAGAAATCAAATTTGGAAGTTGTACAATGTGAATAGAGTGCAATTAGGCTTAGAGGTGAGTATGGTTTTTTTTTTCTTTTTGAAAGGAAACTAAGAGAATATATTAATAGTAATAAGAAAAGTTTACAAACATAACCAGCTGAGATACCTAGGTATGAACAACATTACAACAAAATTACATAGTTTTAATGATATTTTTCCGGTCATGTAACCATTCCCTGAATTTATAATCTCGTCCTAATTTAGATATGGAGATCCAAGTGGCAAACAAAACTTTCTTCCAATACTACTATAACTTGGATGCTGAAATCGCATATGGAATCTGGAATCTAGAACAACTAATCTACAGGAGGGGGGACTATGTTCATGTGCTTTTGATGCCACCAGTGCCATAACTATTGAACTAGCCTACTCCCCAAAAACATGTTTGACCGTCTCTGAATTATTCCTACACAAAAACAGATTGAAGGGTTCAAATAGAGATGTGGAAGGCGAGTTTAAAGATTGTCTGCTGTGTTCAATTTGTGCATGCTGATTAGCCATGCTACGATGCGAGCCTTTGTAGGAGCAAGAGTCTTCCAAATGAACGCAGCTGGGACTAGTGACTGCTTAACCGGTTTTGCAGAAAGTTTTTCCCAGAATGATCTCATTAAGAACTTGTTAGTTTCTCCACACCATTGAGGACAGTCCTCTTCAGTTGTCTCCTCTAGATGAAAGCTGTGGAGAGTTGATAGTAATGCACTCACTTGTGCAACAAGCCCGTCTCCTGTCGTGCCCCGAAGATGAAGATTCCATCCCCAATGCGTTCTATCCCCTTCCATGGTGTGAAGTCTGAATTCAGAAATTGGCACTACCAGCTGGTCATAAAGTCTAAACACATTAGGGAATTGTTCCTTTAACCGCCCTGTGCCACACCAAGTACCCCCCTAAAAATCCACTGTCTCCCCATTCCTCACCTTCCACATGATATTGGTTCTGAATATTTCATGAATGGGATATATATCCTTCCATGGGCAGCGGTGACCGCATCTCGTTTTAATGCTTGCTTCCTGTCCTTGTGCCTTTGTACCATGGATACTCTTCACCAACCTGGCCCACAGTGCCCTAGGATTCACCTTCATTCGCCATAGCCACATTCCTCTTAGAGCTATATTTCTCCTTTGCAAGCCTCCTATGCCCAAGCCCCCACGATCAATGCCCCTAAAAACCTGATTCCAGTTGACCAAGTTGTATCCCCTTCGATCCTTATCATACTTCCATAGGAAATCTCTCATGGACTTCTCAACGACGGCCACCACCTTCTTTGGTAATCCAAAAATAGACAAAAATTAGGTAGGTAAGGCGTCCAAAACTATTTTCATCAGCAGCAAATGACCGCCTCTTGATAGAAGACTCTTCTTCCATCCAACAATTCTTCTTCTGATTGTTTGCGCCATCGAGTCCCAGAATCTTGCCCTGATCGCATTATCCCCTAGGGGTACTCCTAGGTACTAAATTGGCCAATTTCCAGGGTAGACCCTAAGGTCTTGGGCCCAACAGTTCACTAATGCATCCTCCATATTAATGCCTAGAATCTGGCTCTTCTTCATATTTATTACTAATCCCAATAAGAAACAAAAGGCATTTAGGGATTCCGTAATCGCCTCTATTTCCTCCTTTTGATTTTGCAAGAAGATGAGGCAATCATCAGCGAAGAGTAAGTGAGTGAGTTGGACCTTGTCTTTTCCTATCACCATGCCTTCCAACCTCCCTGATTCCATAGCTTTCTCGATAATTCGGGTTAAGGTGTTTGCTACTATTGTGTAGAGAAAAGGGGAAAGCGCATCTCCTTGCTTCAAACCTCTGTGAGCATCAAACTTGCCTCTAGGCCTGTCATGAATGAGAACCGAATAACTTGTGGAGTGAAGACACACCATTATCCTTCTCCTCCATTGGTCCCCGAAACCTTTTTTCTTTAACACGAAATCCAGAAAGCTCTAGCGCACTGAGTCATATGCCTTAGCAAAGTCCTCCTTCAGTAGCAGTCCCTCTTTTCCTTTGGATCTATAGTCCTCCATAGCTTCGTTTGCAATCAGGATGGCATCCGTTATTTGGTAGTCTTTAATGAAAGCCATTTGTTGCTCGCTGGTGGTGGAGGGAAGAACTCTAAGTCTATTGGCAAGGCTCTTGGCAATAATCTTGTATAAGCTTGTAGTGAGATTCATCGAGCGGTAGCCCTCAACCCGTAGGGAGTTGTGTTTCTCGGGGAGGAGACACAAATAGGTTTCGTTCACCTTTCTATTGATAATAGAATCTTTGTGGAATTCTTTCATGCAGGCTAAAATGTCTTGCTTCATTATGTCCCATGTGTTTGGAAAAAAGCCATAGTAAAGCCGTTCGGGCCAAGGGCCTTGCTTCCATCGTAGCTAAAAACCGCTTGTTTTATCTCTTCTTCAAAATCTCGTTCCAACCACCTGCTGTCTTCTGTAGTAATACCTTGCCACTGCACTCCATCAATGCCCCATTTAAGGTCAGACTTTCCTTGAAAAAGGTCACTGAAATACTAAATAATTAGGTGCTCAATATCTGTTTCGTTTTCCTTGAGATTTCAGAATTTGTCTTCTAATTTTGAAATCACACTTCTAGACTTTCGCAAAGATAGGATTTTGTGTAAGTATATCGAATTGACATCTCCTTCCTTGGCCTACTTCATCTTGGCTTGTTGTCTGTTCCTCCGTTCCTGTCTGCCTTCCAACATATGAAGTTCCTTGATCAGCTTCTTTCTTTCATCAAGTAACTTTGGATTATCTTCCCTCTCCAATGTCCCATCCAGCAGCCTTAAAGCTTCCATCATATCTTGTATCCTTGATTCTTCTTCGACTATGTTCCCTCTACTCCTTTAATTTTCCTTTTAAATTCTATAACTTCATTATTATTCTGTATCCTTCCCACCATCTGCTTTGGTCAACTCCCATTCTTGCTACACCATTCCCTTGAATTTGGAGTGATGCAACCACTCATTCTCGAACCAAAAAGGAGCCGACCCCCATTTAACTTCATCTGTGTTCAGACGTTATCTTTTGCATGCCCCAGACCCTTTGATACTGGAATTTATCTCCCCATTCTTTGTTCTACAGGAATCTATCAAACTTGGGCATGACAAGTCTATGACGACCGTTACTCCATGTGAATTTCACATTTTTTAGTTGCGCTTCTTGAAGATCCATTTCGTTGATCTCATCGTTGAACATGAATTGAATAGTGGATGTGCGCTGGCAATTCTTCTTTTCTCCCAAGTGTCGGACCATGTTGAAGTCTCCCTCAATACTCCAGGGACCCTTAATGCTGGAGGACAGAGCAGCCAACTTAGTTAGACGATCAACACGCCCCTCCTTGTCGCATGGACCATAGACGTTCGTAAACCACCAATCAGGCCCACCAACCCCTTCAATTTTGATTGTTAAGGAATGCATTCCTTCCCACCTTTCTTGCACCGTGATGTGTCTGACATCCCAAAGAATTACTAGTCCCCCTGCCGTCCCCTTTGAATTAATAGAAGCCCAGTCCATGAATCTCCTTTTCCATAACTCAGCAATTAAAGACTGCCCTAAGTCAAAGTTTTTGGTTTCTTGAAGAGCAATCAAATCTGCTTTAGCCGTTGTTACAGTCTTTCTGATCAACCTTCTTTTATCCGAGTAACCGCATCCGCGAATATTCCAACTCAATATCTTCATGAAGAACGTAAGAGACCTAAAGATGCGCCCCTGGCTTATTGAATTGCGATCAACTGTGTGTTGATCGAGAGCAAAAAGTCTCACACCCGTTCGGACTCCATCTCCTGAGTATTCCTCTTCACTTTGTTGTAGCTGCTCTGACTCATCATTTGAGTCTCCCTTTTTGGAAGGTGGGTCTGCTAACTCTGCATGCTCTCCTATTCTGTCTTCATCCGTCCTCTTCCACCATGATACTTGGTAGATAGCAAGCACGTTCTAGGAATGTCTGTTCCAACAACATATTGAGGGTGAGAAAAGTTAGGGTGATGATCACATACCTGATTGTGCTCTTCCTCGTTCTAGCTGTTAGAGCCACTCGTCGTCCTTTATTAGTCTCCTCTGTTTCTCTTATTTGTAATGTTTCAGGGACCCATTCCGACTCAGACTAATCTATGTAATAAACCGGATCTGAGTCCAAGTCCACGTTTGAATCATTTCCGTCCCTTTGGTCTTCCCAAGGAGCCATTACCTCTTCCTTATTTCTTTCCCAGGCCTTACCCATTCGTTAATAGACTTTGAGGAGATTCGGTCCGCTTTTTGCTCATTTCATTAACCAACATCTCGAGTGGGCCTCCTTACCACTTATCCTGACTCTTGACATATGAGTGTATTTGTGTCCAGTATTGCACTTGGGCCCATGTTGTGCCTTTGTTCTTTCCTGGGCCTGTTTTGGTGGGGGTTCTTAATCTAGTCGCCCTGGCTTGGCTCAATATGAGGAATGTCCCTGGGCCAATCTATCTCGTCGTCAATCACACCCCAACGCTCTGTGGGCCCTTTATCAATGTCCGTCCTTTTGTTAGGGACAGGTGGCAATCCTTCGTTGCCTACTAGAGTTGCTCTACCTACTATGCCGCCTGGCGCCCGTCTTCTCATTGGAGATCTATCCTCCTTGTCCTCAAGCCTCGCTCCATCATCACTACTCACAATCTCGACTTCCGAGCTTCGCCGGTCACCGGTCCTCTAATCGCCGGTGTTCGTTATGCCATCCATGTGAGCACCGGTGAATGTTTCCAGAAGTTGCTGCCGTAATTCTTGCACTTCCAGGCCCCAATTTCTCTCAAGTTCCACTAAACGCAACTCCTTCAGGAAAGCCAATTCCATAAAGGAATTGGTGAAGGTAATCTTCGTGATATCTATCAAACCACCGCAGGCCTCCCCAATTTTACCAAACGTCTGAGTTTTCCAGTCCTTCAGCCTTTTACGCTCAATTCCCATCCATCTGTTTCGACAAGCTACTTGAGTGCCATTGTTGACCAGATACTCACTCCAGTCCTCGATATAGAAACGTCCCAACCAGGTCTGATATTTCTCCGCTTGAAAGATTTTTGCTTCACGATTATCGCAACAAAATATCATGCTTCGAGCCACATCCAAACGTCGAAAGTGAATATCGCGTTTCAGGATTTGCTAAACTTAACGCTCCACTGTTCTCCAAGGTGTTTCATTGGAGGTGCGAATGACGAGGAATTTCTTCACTTCCTGTTCTTTATCTTTTTTCTTCTACGCCTTCGTTTGTCGTTCTTGTGCCCTGTCAGTCCGCCTTAAACGTTGGTTCCCTTCCTTTTCATGCATCCATGGTCCCCGATTTCTACTTTCTTCTTCTTCCCTCATCAGCACTTCCTCTACGCGTGATTGTTTCACCTTATCCCGATTTGCTTTCTTTTTCTGTCGAGCTGCCACCTCTTGGACCACTGTATCCAACGCTTGCCAGAGGTTGTGCCATGCTTCCGTCGTGGTTTCCTCCACCATCAGTATACTTTGGTGTTGGTCATTCACCATCTTTGTGAGTTTGATGTATCGTCCATTATTATTGACCAAGACTTCCATCATAATCGTGAACCCTTTTCCCTGAAAGACACTTGTATTGAAGTAGTAGTCATTTTCTTTCAAAAGTTGGTCTACTTTCTGCTTTACCTAGATTATCGCTTCGCGGTTCACTGTAATGTGATATTGTCTTTTCTTGTGAGTTCTTGTACCACCGTCTCTTGGTTGTCCTTGGTGAAACAAATCAAGAAATACTTGTATTTAGTTGGAAATGAGACATAATGCCATCCCCCATTCATGGAACTTCACACCTGGCATTTATGGCCTTGACTTACATCTGACTTTACATTTCGTCGTTGCCAGTTCGTTTGACTGAAATATGTGGCTTCTTGTCCCCTTTTGTCATTTTGGGATTTACTGCTCCATTTCCTCCTCTTGACCAAAGTCCATCTGTCAAAATCTTTTGGTGTCATCTACTTCATTAAAGTATTCTTCCATGATTTAATATTTTGTCCTACGTGGTTAACCCTTGCGTGACTCACTTCCTTGTAACCATAATTGTTGGACGTGATCTCCCTGTCCCCCCATCTAACGTCTTTCCATTCTTCGCAATGGATTCTGTTTCATTGAACATCGGTCCACTATTGTCCTTGACAATATCTACCATTTGAGTTCCTTTGTAGTTCTCTTGTCTGCCCTTGGCCGTCCGTTGAGAATCTACTTCCGTTCATTCTCCATTTGTCTTCCTCTTGTTTTTCCCAGCTCGTCCCTCGATTTCGCTATTTCTCCATTGGACTATAAAAATTGGTAGGTGAGCATGGTTTCATTCTCCCTTTGTGTGCATATGATCATAAATATATAACTAGTTTTTGATGTTTGTAAACGGATTTGTGAAACATTATGCATATATGCATTGGTTTATGTACTGCTCTGATTCTACGAATTGCATAGATTTTTTTTTTAGAAAAAAAAAACAAATTTCATTGATATGCATTGTTCTGATTTTTTTTTTCAAAATTGCATAGATATTAAATATCATTGTTTCTATGCTTAAAATGATACGTGTTTAGAAAAAGGCATTATTGGAACAATGATGTGTGTAGCTTGGACACTATTATGAAGATTCTAAAATTATTTAACTCGCAATCAAGTAAAATTAGTGTTGTCAAGGCAAAATATGTAGAGCATAAAATAATTACTTAGATGTCCTAAAAAATTATTTATTTATTCATTAGTCTCTCATTATATATATATATATATATATATATATTAAAGCCCCTCCTTAAAAAATAAATTGCAATTACCTTTTCGGAGCGCCTAGTGGTGGCATATGCGCTCATGCGGCCTAGGCATATCGGCATCACTTAAGCGAGGCCTAAGGGATGCCTTGATAACACATGGTCAAATAATTAACTTGTCCAAGTGCCAATTGGTGGGATAAATGTTTCAGAATCTAAAGTTCGTGCCATGGTTGACTATTTTTGTCTATGTGGAAGTTTAGTCCCTCCAATATTTACGCTTGCTACTTAGTGGGAATTCCTTAAAGTTGTCCTTTTGAGATTAAGTTATCCAAACTATCAAACATAGAATTGATGATTAGAAACAAAGTTTCCTATCTAGGGATAGATGATTTTGGTTGTCAATATCCTTCCTTTAAGCCATTCTGACCTATTTTACATCTATCTTTTGTGTACCACAATCAATTGTAACCACTACTGGAAAGATGATGCAAAAGTTCCTTTGGAAGAATGGAGCTAAATTAAAACGATCCCACCTAACTAGTTGGAAGATTGGGAACCTTCTTACCTGAAATAAAACCCACGCAGGTAAGTGGTTTAGGCGTTTCACACACGCCCAAAAAGCCTTGTGAACAAGAGTCACTAGGAGTATGGCCTTCAAGCAAATGACCATGATGCACGATTATACATGTCGCGTAACTTTGAAATCACCATAGAAATTCATTTCATCCATATATCCACTCTTCATCTCTCATACTAGATTGAAGATAGAAAATGGGGCATCAATTGGTTTTGGGAGGATTGTTGATGTTGGGACTCTCCTTTTATGACACTATTTCCAATAGTTTATGGTATGTCTAGGGTCCATAACACACCCAACTTTATTTTCCTCTCATAAAACACTTTCGAAATGGGCACAACATGCAACTGAAACCTACATCTCAACCAAAACTTTTCAGGAGTATCACGATGTTTCAAGCCTTTTACTACTTCTGTCTACATTTCAAATTCGTCATCGTAACATTACTAATCATATTTTTGGGTTGAGGACTCCACTGGCATGTTTTCCTCCAAATCTTTCTTCCTATCACTTCTAATCCTAAAACAATCCCAATATTCCCCATAGGCTAGTTTTATTTGGTATGCAAAAGTCCACATGAAAGTTAGAACTCTCAAGTGGCTGCTTGCATGGGATAAACTTAATAGTGCAAATATGCTTCAAAAGAAGTTTCCCAACTCCATGCACTCTTCCTCTTGGTGCTGCTTGTGCCATAAACATGAGGAGATGGTCATGCATGTATTTGGTTATTGTGAGGTGCTTACTAATCTTTGGAATTGCTAGTTGTTTGCTCTCCACAAGCTTGAGCCACCCACAGATTATTCTACGTTCTTAGTCCTTCATTTTGTGCTAAATTGTTGTCTAAAGAAATTTTGATCCTATATTATTTTTTGCTATTCGGTATCGTATTGGGAAAAAAAAAGAATAGAATAAGATCTTTTATGATCTTCTTTGAGTATTGATAGGCTATTGAAAAAGACTCTCATAAACTATCATTAGGCCACAGTTTTGAAGATTATTTTGCACAATTTGTTAAAGTCATAAGGATATCTCATCACTGTGCCACATCTTAAATCTTCCCATATGTTAATATACACCGTATCTACATTAATCTAGAAAAGAAAAAAGAGAATTGAAAATTTCATTTTTTTGGTCCTCATTGCAAGCTTTGGTTTCTATCAGTATTCATTGTAGAGACTGTTACTATTCATAGTTTCTAGAACCATGATCGATGCCACTTTTCATTGCCCCCACTATCACAGAAATTGACATTGCTATTGCTACTATTTCTTCTTGTTGTAGTTCATCTTCGTTGCTTCTGCCAGGTTTGCAACACCTTCTTCCACCTTCCAGCATCAGAAGCTTACCTCATCACTGCCCGAGTTTTTCTCTCTCCATCTTCTATCTTTTTCCCATTGGTGCCATCTCAACCTGTGAAACATATCTTAAAAAAAGGGAGTAATAGATCTTTAAAAAGAGAAACACATCGTTTGTTTCTTATAATGAAGATTGTATGAAAACATCTTGGTTCTTTCTCCATGAACAAAAATCAGATGTGAGCCCTGTTTTGCCCCATTTCCATAATATGGCACAAACTCAAATTCAAACCAAAATAAAAGAAAGCTCCATTTTGATAATGCCAAAGATCATTTTAATCTGGTCTTGACATCATACTTTCAGAAGAAAGACATTATTCATGGATCATTATGTGTCTATACCCTACAACAAAATGGTGTTGTTGAAAGTGAAGTCATCAAATCTGTCGTGAAACATTGGAAATCCTTGTTGTTTCTCCCTTTTCTGCATCTTGTTTATCCTTAATTAAAGAAGACAAAATAGAAATGGAAGAAAACAATGAAATCTTCTGCACTGTGATGTATATACATATATACACACACAAATACGTATACATATAATAACATAATACTCCACCACCCCACCTCACCTAATTATCCAATTTCACACTCACCCAATTGTCTCTTTCTTTTTTTTTTTATTGTTCTTTTTTTTTTTCTTTTTTAACACTCCACCACCACTTATACTTTATATAAATACATATATATAATCTCATAATATGTATACCTTTACTGTTGTTATTATTATTATTATATTTTTATTTTTATTTATATTTTTTAATTTTTTTATAAATTTTATTTTCTTATTACAAGTGACATTATGCCTTATTACTATACATATATTTGATTTTGATGTACAAGTATCCATGTCTAATATTGACATACATCATGTTTGCGTGTACAAAATAATTGCAAGTTGTTACAATATCCTTAGCTAAAGGAATTTTGTCCTCAAAATTAAACAGAAAGAGAATGCACACATATATTAGTCATAGTGGATGTTACTTTTAATTAAGATAATTTTTTTCCCATTCTTTTTCAAAGGGAGACCTTCATAATGGAAGATAAGGATCGAGGTTCTTTTCTCTATGACCATTCCACCACAACCTCTCTCACCCACACCATTTTCCCCCATGCTCGAGCCACCTACATGGGCACCTTTTGTACTCGATGCCAGACAATTTGGGATTGATTGCTCATGAGGATAGAATGATTTAACTACACAAGCATACAAAGAAGGAAGTTGTAGTATTTGAACCTACACAAATCCAAGAATTCAAACAAGCTCATGGAAATGAAATAATGGCCTTTGACCATCTATAGCAAACCCTATAAAACCCCAACTTGAATTAGACATTAATATTCAAAAAAGAAGAAGGGTACGCACCAAAAGGCCCTTGCATCCATTATCTCAATTTGAATCCTTTGAGAAGTTTTCTCCTATCTATAAGAGTTTTTGTAACACTCCATATTTAATTAAGCACGTAAATTGATTTAAATGAAAGTAAATATGTATGAATGTATGTATATGCAATGACTACGCGCACATATAGATAAAGTTGATTACACACATGGATTAAAGATACATGTTACATATATAAATTAAGTAAATTAAATTATTTAATGAAAAGATAATTGTTGTCTTGAAAAATTAATGATAAAGTGGCATTAAAGAAGAATAAGAAAGAAATGTTATAATGAGATGATATATATATATATATATATATATATATATATATGAGCTGGTGAAAGAAGAAGAAAGGATGAGTTGTATCTAAATGATATATTGAGGTGAGCTAGTATAAGGAGATGCATTACATGGAAATAAATAAAGTAACAAAAATAAAGGGAAGGAAGAATGACTGAAGGACAGTGTGGGAAATAATGAGGCAGTTGACAATATAAAATTACATATACATATATATATATATCAAAGAAGGCCGAGATAAATTCTATTATAAGAATAGTGATAGCCACTTTTTATGCCATCTAGCAGCTTTACAATTTGAGGAGCACAAACGTTACAACAAGGAGGGGGAAAAAAGTACAAAAGAAGGAAGCAAGAAAAATGAAAAGATACCAAAAATTAGATAAATTCTTTGTGTGGGTAAGTTATTTTCAATTTTTTTTCAATACTAAATAGATATTGAAGCCATGAATCATAATCCTAATGGTATAATCTTTAGTATTAGTGGTATTTTAAAAGTGTTCTTAAAAAATAGGGTGTGCATCCATCTAGAGAAAAAATACAAAAAAGTTATATCATTGTGTTCATATCTTATTTCTATAGATTGATATGACAATTGAAAGTCAATTAATTGTGGTAGTTTTTGAACATGTGTAACGCTGATAAAAATTTAATTGAAAGATATAAAAATTTAGTAATTGAAATTTTGGACTCAATTATCGAAATTATGATTTTTGGAAATTGATTGATAGGTTCAATTTGTAATTGATTAATTGGAGAAAACTTCTTTTTTTTTAATAGAAACAAGATCAGTTATTAATAGAAATAAATAGATGCACATAAGGACACCTAAATAAAAAAAGAGGAAATGCTAGAGAAGAAAGAGAAAGAGCCCCAACCACCTTTGCCCTTACAAGACATCCCCCCACCCCCGCATCCATTCCGACACAAAAAACCCTAAGGAAAGAGGGGTATTACTAATCCAAGAGGACGCTAGTGTAGTAGATTCCTTCCATATCGTAACAGGCGGATTGAACTTGTCTTGAAAAGTCGAGCATTCCTTTCCTTCCACAGACTGCAAATCACCGCCAAACTCGCCACCATTTAATGATGTCTCAACTTGGGATCCAACACCTCCCAAAAAGGGCACACACTAAACTGAACGGCCTGCTCGTTGATCTCACAGAATATAGGAAAATGCCTCATCCACCAAGCCCATACCGAGTTGGAGAAAGGGCATATCCAAAACAGATGCTCAATGGATTTTCTATCTTGCTTACACAGAGGACAATAAGAAGGAAAAAGGCAATGATTCTGAAAGCATATTTTAAGCATCTCCCTCGTGTTGATTTTCGTAAAATCAATTCCCAAGCAAAGAATTTAACTTTAAATGGAATAGAGGCCTTCCAAATATCTGAAAGAGACTTAGAGTGACTAATCGCCGAAGAATCAGATAATAAGGAGAAGAAAGATTTTGCGGAAAATTCTCTACTCTACTCGTGGAACCACACAATTTGATCTTGTCTATTCTGCAACACACATTTCTGCAACAATAACATCAGATCTTCCTCCTCCTTGGTGCACCTTGGACCTCCAGACGCCCTCAAATGAAGATTCCATTGGATATGAGTGAACTCTTCAAATGGGCCACTGTAATGGGAGATAGGGCAATGATGACTTTGAGAGTGATTATACAACATTGGAAAAAAAGGATTGCAAGGATATTATATAATAATTATATAACGTTATCTCTCTCTCTCTCTATCTCTCTCTCTCTCTAGTGTTGTCAAGGTGCCGCCTAAGCGTCCAGGCCCCCTTAGCATAGAAGGGTATCGTTTTCCATTTGAATTAGATGAGAGTTTTGGAAGCAATGATTATGCAAGTTATTGATTATGTGTTTTGGATCATGGTTTGTGGAAGTTGTGCTGAAAAATATTTATTTATAAAACTGTTAAAGAATGAATTGTCTATTAGGGGACTTATTTTTCTTTGAGATGAGTCGAAATTTTCGGGGAGGTTCCGTTGAATTTGTTTGTGGATATTGCGAAATGCAGGATTTGAGAGGCTGATAGAATATTATATATGTAGATGTAGCGTATATAATATTACGTACCATCATGACGCCACTTTTACAGAGTGGATCGTGACAACTTTCGCACCCATTTGAATGGTACCAAACCTATATCAATACCTAGGGCTTTATTTGATAACAATTGGAAACAAGCTATGAATGATGAAATGAAGACCTTGAAGAAAAATGCAACATGGGAATTAGTTGAGTTGTCTATTGGAAAGAAACTTGTTAGGATGAAATCAGTTTACATTGATAAGCATAGGGCAAAGAGGTCACTAAAGCAATACAAGATAAGGTTAGTAGCAAAAGGATACACTCTTTGGCCACCAACTATAATTGACACTTAAAACAATTTGATGTAAAAAAAAAAAGTTTTTCTTCATGGAGACCTTGTAGAAGAAATCTATATCGAAGTCCCTTCTAGATTTGAGAATAACCTAACCAACCACAGATAAAGTGGAACTAAAGAAGGCCTCATATGGACTTAAAACAATATTCTAAAGCATGATTCAACCAGGAAAGTCAATATGCAAACTAGTATTTACACCTATTGATTGTAATCACAAGCTTAGAGAAGCAAAAGAAGCATCCACTATGAATAAAGAGATTTAACAAGGCTTGGAAGAAAATTGATCTTTCTCCACACAAAACTAGATATAGCATATGTAGTGGGTGTAGTGCACAACCCTAAAAGATTCATTTGCAAGCAGTTAATTGTATCATAAAATATCTAAGGGGACTTCAGGATTGGGTATCTTATTTAAACATACAGTGGGTTTTCAAGCATATAAAGATGCAGACTATGCTGGTTCATAGTTAACAGAAGATCAACTATGAGTTGTTAATGGGAACTTGGTGAAACAAAATCCGAAGTGACATGGGTACTTGGTGAAGCAAAATCCAAATTGACCTAAAAAACATAATATAGTGGCAAACTCTAGTGCTGAAGCAAAATCCAAAGTGACGGCACAAGGAATTTGTGAGCTATTATTTTTTTTTTTCAAAAGAAACAGTTTTATTGCAATCTAAATAATAACTTAAATACAGGCAGGGGTAGCCCTTCAAAAAAAAACAAAAAAAGAAAAAAAAAACTATTATGGTTGTAGATAATTTTGGAAGATTTGAAGATAAGTTGGGGTGGCCCCATGTAACTTTGTGGTAAGAATGAGTTCGCCCCTAGTATTGCCCATAACCAAATTCAACATCGACATTTCACTAAAGAGAAGCTTGATACTAGCTTGATTTTTATTCCCTATACGCTACCAATAATCAATTTAGGAAGAGTTTGAGCCATTTGTATTTTAACCAAGAGTGTCCAAGCTAGGAACAGTCATCAATTTTTTGTGGAATGATGACTATTTACTACTGTAGTTTTTTAAATGAAAAGAATCATGGCATTGACACTATAAAGTACAATCCACACAATGCAATAACCCATAAAAGAACTTACTTCAACCATGGGACCATCATGATTATCTCCAACGACTTGTAATGCTTCTAACATGGTACCAGTTGAGCCCCCAATGAGTAAAACCTGCATCATTATAAAGTACTCAAATTTTCACTAGGCCCACTGTCTCTGTTGTGCAATTTTTATATCATATATTATCAAAAAGAAGCATGCCACTGTAACGGGGATTACGTGCTCAATGAATAAAAGAAAAAATATCCATGACAAGCACACATTACAAGTCCATTAAATGTAATTATTGCAGGAGAAACATTTTTATTTTGAAAATCATACCAGATTGGAAAGTCTTCAAACATATTGTACATACTGAGTGGAGGAATCAATCTAAGTGTTTATTGCTACTCAACCCATAACCAAGCAAACGGTTGCAGATCATTTGATTAACTGGCTGACATTTGCTTATTTACTCACTTCTCTTCTATTTTTGCTCCTCTTTAGGATATTTAGGTTTGACCATCACACTAATCCTCTGGTCAAACATAAAACCCCCATCTCCTTCAATATCAATCCCACATATCAGGGGGTTTCCAGAAACCTTTATTTAATTCCTTCAGAAATTATTTGATTGGAATGCATAAAATCTGAAACCTTCACATTTTCAGGTCAAGGATCGGATGCCTCCTTCCTTGAGAGAAACAAATGGATCTCCCAGACCAATGACAACAGTGTGCCAGCTCTTAGCCTTAATGGTTTATCTACAAGGAACGTAAATAGTTCTTTCTGTTGGTCTAGTTTGAAGGATACTAGATCTCTTAGAAATTCTTAAAATGCAGTTAGATTCTGAACATGCTTGCATTTCTTTATGCAGGCTGCCCCGGACTTCCTTTCTTCAAGAAGGTACTTATGCATAACGTTTAGAAAAGATAATCCGAGATAAAAGTTTTCCCTAAGAAGTATGAAGCACACAAAGTATCCACAAATCACAGCTAATATTGACAAAGAAGCTACACCTGCAGCAAGCAGCAATAATATTATAACCAAGGGTGGAATATCCCAAAGATAAGGCAGATTATTAAAATAGATTCTGTTATGGCCAAGCGCCAAGCACATTTTGGTAATTTCACCATCAGATAGGGTCAATGCAATTTACTGACATAATTTAATGACAAGGAACAACCCACTTGATGTTTCTGCAATCAGGCACGTGACAGTATCAGATTGCAAAATAGATTTTTATCAATGGAAGGAAACTGCCACTCTCAATGTCATCGAACTGATCATTATCACTGAAATATTACTTGTAACAGAAGAAAGAACCAAACTGTCCTTCCACTGGTTAAAGAGCAACAGAGAGACATAGCCATAGTCTATAATACAATCTATAGGTGCCCATGGAAACTTATCACTTGCACTTATTCTTCCTTTTCATTATGCAATAGACTGAAACTGGGTAATTGTCAGAGCAAGGAATGAAAATTCGACTTCGCCCCAAACTTCGACATTTTAAAATTAGAATTAATTCGAAAAGTTCGAGAATTTTGAAAGAATTTTTGTAAAAATTTTTCAACTTAGAAAAATTCAAAAAAATATTATATAAATGTTAAAATATACACAATTTCTATTAAAAATGTCGAAAACAAACACAATAAATATATTATACATATAATGGTTCTGAATATGTATATGTTAACATTAATAATGCTAATGCACATCACACTTGTTAACTTAAAACTATTAGAAAAAAGATAAAAACAAAAAGAAATTTATCGTCAAACTTTAATATAAACCATGATTTTCATTTATCGTTCTTCTCTTAGGCTTTTAGCTTATTTTTCACTTTTCTCTCTTCTCTCTATCATCTTTTCTTCAGGCTATAGCTCATGCTTCGTTCTCTTGGATAGCCACTCGCCAATTTTACATATCTCGCCTTAAATCTTCTTCATTTATAGAGAATGATTTTTTGTAGAATCTTTATAATTATACAGAAGAATCTTTGTGCACTACATAAATTCTTTCATAAAAAATGTTCCTTTTCTCAGCTTTTATACATTTTTTTTTCCACAAAAATCTTCAAAACTTTGCTTTTAAGTGAACTTCGCCGATTTTTTTGAAGATTTCGACGAAATTTTGTAATTTTATAATTACAAGTGAACTTCGTTTCGATTGTCCAAATTACCTAATTAATTCGGCTAATGTCGACGAAATTCGTCTAATTTTTGTACCATGTGTCAGAGAATCTGTTTCAGGGAGGATTACTGGTGTGGCACAGTTACCTTTTAGACATTGTTTCCAAACTTTTGGTAACTCTCTTCCCTTCCCTATCTCAGTTCTCAGCTTTTGTTGTTTCTAGTTCCAGGGGATCTCCATTTTATTTACTTTTTTATTTTTTGAAAGAAACAGAAAATATATATTTCATTGATGGGCAGAACTTGGAGAGATACACAAACACATCAAGCATATGACACGATATACTTTCAAAATTAAAATAGTAATGTCAAAACTAATGACGTGTGCAAGGAAAGATGGGATGGTAGCAGATTTTCGGAACAAGGACCAAATAGATAGCAGGTCTCAGTGGGGTTGGAACCTGCATTTGCCAAGAAGTATAGGTGACCAACATATTGGGGCCGTTGGAGAACTCTTGAGCCGACTGAACAACTTCACCCTAAATGACATAGAGAGGGATGACATATCGTGCCGTGTTGCAGAAGGATCTAAGACTTTTTCGGTGCGATCAGCAATAGAAAAGCTAGCAAGTCATACTGTTGAGTATCCAGTGGAGGTGGCAGATTTTGTGTGGAATACAAAGGCTCCTCTGAAAGCGAGATTCCTAATGTGGATAATTAGCCTTAATAAACTTAAGACTAATGAGAATATCCAAAGGATTCTTCCTAATCATGCCTTACAGCCTTCTATATGTATTATATGCAGGGAAAAAGAGGAGACTACCACACACTTGCTCGAGGAATGCAGAGTAACAGCGAGTATTTGGCAAAGATGGAGCAGGCAACACAAGGCCATATGTCCCCTTGGAGCGGAGAACAGATTCCAAACGCCAGAACAGATTAGGAAAGCTCACATAAGTCAGCAGTGGAGAGTCATAGTGGCAGCAGTGTGGTACACAATATGGGAGGAACGAAATAGAAGATTATTTTTAAATATTGAAAGGTCGGATAGTATGCTTTGGGCAATGTTGTCAAGGCGCCGTCTAGGCGCCGCCTAGTCGTCCAATTCCTCCCAGCGCCTAGGCGCTAGTCTGGGCGTTGGGAGGGAGTTTTTAATAAATAAATAAAAATTTAAGGACTTTTTTACAAATATGCATAGAATATAAGGGTTTAAAAATAAATATTTTTATTACATCTTCAAAAGCCCTAACACATCTTCGTCGTCCAACCCAAGAGCACAGCACATCACCGACAACTTCGTCTTCTTCCAGAACTTCAACGACTTCGTCTTCTTCCAATACTCCGGCGACGTCGTCTTCAACGTCGGGCGACTTCTCTCGCAGCTCCATCTCTCTCTCTATCGCAGGTCCCTCTCTCACGCAATCTCTCTCTCTCTCTCTCGCAATCTCTCTCTCGCAGCTCCCTCTCTCTCTCGCAGAGCTCTCTCTCTCACGCAATCTCTCTCTTTCGCAGCTCCCTCTCTCTTGCAGTCTCTCGTAGCTCTCTCTCTCTCTCTCCCAGTCTCTCTCTATCTCGCACTCTCTCACTCTCACTGGCAATCTCTCTCGCACGTCTCTCTCTGTTACAGTCTCTCTTGCAGCTCTCTCTCTTAGTTTCTCTCTCTATCTCGCACTCTCTCTCTGGCAGTCTCTCTCGCAACTCTCTCTCTCTCTCAGTTTTTCTCTCCATCTCGCAGCTCTCTTTGGCAAGCTCTCTCTCGCAACTCTCTCTCTCAGTGTCTCTCTCTCTCTCTATCTCGCACTCTCTCTCTCTCTCTCTCTTTGGTAGTCTCTTTCGCAGCTCTCTCTCTCAATTTCTCTCTGTCTCGCACTCTCTCTCAGTTTTTCTCTGTCTTGCACTCTCTCTCTCCCTGACAATCTCTCTCGCAGCTCTCTCTCTCTGTCTCTCTCTCTCTATCTCGCACTATCGCTCGCAGTCTCTCTCTCGCAATTCTCTCTCAGTCTCTCTCTATCTCCCTCTCTCGCAGCCCTCTCTCTCTCTCTTGCAGCTCTCTCTTTTTTTGTCAGTCTCTTGCAATCTCTCTCTCTCAGCTTTCTCTCTCTCGCAATCTGTCCCTCTCTCTCAGCTTTTTCTCTTTGGGCATCAATTGGCAAAGGGACTAACTGATCATCAACTAGCGAAAGGATTGTCTTTGTGCATCGATTGACCGGTAACATCATAGCATTGCATTCTTTGTTTAATTTTTATTGATAATTTTTTTGAAATTATTTATTTATGATGAATCATCTTTTTGTATATCAATTTGTTCATTAATGAATTTTTATGATTTTATTTTTATAAATTTGTATAGATTAGAACACTAGA